>JAODAL010004503.1:0-155870 GCA_025379985.1 Phyllomedusa bahiana | reverse complement strand
ATCAATGTCCAAAAAACAAAAATGGGGGTTTGAAAGCCCCTTTTTTTTCCGGCACTGTTTAAATGTGGAGGTCATGCAGGTTTGGGGCTCATGCTGTGGCTCAGGACAGGGATAGTCAATGTCCAGTGAAACTAAAATGGTGGTTGAAAGACTAATTTGTCCGGAACTTTTTAAATGGGGAGGTCATGCAGGTTTGGGGCTCATGCTGTAGCCCAGGACAGGTATAGTCAATGTCCAGTGAAACTAAAATGGTGGTTGAAAGACTCCTTTTTCCGGCACTTTTTAATCTGTGGGTCAGACAGGTTTAATGGTCATACTGTGGTACAGAACAGGTATGGTCAATGTCCAGTTCAACTAAAATGGTGGATAAAAGACTCCTTTTTTCGGCACTTTTTATTCTGTGGGTTAGACAGGTTTAATGGTCATACTGTGGTACAGAACAGGTATGGTCAATGTCCAGTTCAACTAAAATGGTGGTTGAAAGACTTTTTCCGGCACTTTTTAAATGTGGGGGTCATGCAGGTTTGGGGCTCATGCTGCGTTCCAGGACAGGGATATTCAATGTCCAGTTCAAGTAAAATGATGGTTCATTTTCATACTGCCTTCTGGCACTTTTTAATTTGTGGGTGATGCAGGTTTAAGGGTCATGCTGTGGTACAAGACAGGGATAGTGAATGGTATGTGACTTTTTTTCTGTGGCTTTTATAGCCTAAGTGTTGTGCCTAAGATGTAGCAGTGTATCCCATTTGACTGTTTGTGGCTGTTAAGTCCAGATTCTCCAGCCCTGTTTGGGTGTAAGAATGAAGGTGTTGTTGCTCTCCCATAGACTTTAATGGTCATCGGAGATGATCGACTATCGAAAAACCTTATCGATGGTGGCCGACTATCGACTATCGCTCGATGTCGATAGCCAACGTAATCGCTAAACACTACTCCCAAGGAATTCGAACACCTTTCATTCTTCGTATGGGGTGGCACTATAGAGGGACTCATAGTAGTCAGTGAAAGCTTTTTCAATTTCCCTATGGTCTTTAAGGGTGGATCCTGTTGCCAGGCATTTGATGGCTGAAATTGGAGGGCGTGTTTTCCATGGTTTGGCAAGGTTCGCTAGAAGTCTGCCCTGCTTGCCCCCCCCACCTGTAGAATTTGTTCTGTGTAGCCCGTACGTGTGTGTGTGCGTGGCCCTGTAGGAAGGCTTCAAGCAAGCCCCTAGCCTCCCTTAGTCTAGATCCATTTTCGTTAGACGAATGGACCATGTGTTCCTCTTGTGCCAGCTGAGCATCCTGGAGTAATTCCCGAAACTTTTGGTGTTGGGCTTTGCGTTTCATCCCCCCATAACTGATGATGTTGCCGCGCATCACTGCTTTGCTTGTCAGCCACAGCAGGGGTAGATCTTCCCCATGTTGGGCATTATCCTTTGTAAATTGTAGCCAATTCACTTTTAGGAATTCTCGGAAGTCCTCAGATTCATGAAGATAGCTGGGAAATCGCCACGTTCTTGGGCGATGAGGAGAGGGGAGGTTACCTAGAGTCAGTGACACCAGGGCGTGATCTGAGGCAACAATCTGGAGGATATTGGAGTCTAATATGTTAGGGTATAAGGGGGTTGGTTTTTGAAAGAAAGGCCCAATTTTTTTATATTTTTCAGCTAAACCTTTTAAAAACTGGGGGGCGGTTCCCCCCCCAAGCCCTTCCGACTGCTAGAAATAAAGGGGGCTCCAAAAATTTGGGCAAAAAGGGGAACCAGCCCAAAAAAAAGGGTTAGAAGCGGGCCAAATTATATACACTTTATTGAAAAGGGTTTTAAAAAAAAAAAAAGCCACGGGGAAAAAATGAGCAACAAACAACCCCTTGTTAACACTTTTTGCATTAAAAGGGGGGGAAAACCAATATTAAAGTCTATCCAAGAATAGGCCCTTTGTGTCGGGCCAGTAAAAGGTTTAAAAAAGATCTTTCCGAGGGGTTGTTTTCCCGCCCAGGGGGGTTTAAATACACTTTTCAAAAATTCTCCATCGGGGCTTCAATCGGGATTTTTAGGAAGTCCCCCCTTTGCAGGGTCGACCTTATCCAGTGGGGTTGGGGGAGTTTTAAAAGTCCCCCGGGCTATCAGCATTTTTTGAGTTTTTCCCTTTTTTAAAGAAAATTTTTGAAAAACCCACGAAAAAAGGGGCCCTTGGGAGTTTTTTGGGGCATATAAAATTAAAACTATAGGTTAATTGTTTTTTTGGCCGTTTTTGGACCCTCAAAAAAAAAAGGGGGCCCCAAACGCTATTTTCTTTTCGATTTTTTCCGGGGGCCTAATCCTGTAGGGAAAAATATACTGCGACCCCCCTCTAATTGGATTTGTAATTGGCCCCCTTTTTGGGGGGGTTTCCAAGCCATTTTGGACCTAATGGGAAACAAACGCCTGATTTCCCAGTGGTCTTTTTGGAGGCAATATATTCGCCCAAAAACTTTTCCATGCATAAAAGGGTTTTTTCGTCTTTTTTCGGGGATTTTAAAAAACCTGCTACATTCCAGGAAAAAAATTTTAAAGGCGACGGGGGGTTCCTTTTTGTTTTTTCCTGCCCGTTTCCCTACTCACCCTTTTGGGGCCCTCTCAATGGGGGAGTTAAGAGTGGGGTAATTATTTGAGGATGATAACCGAAAGCATCCCAGCGAGCGCCCTCAGGAAACCTGAGCCCCCATCAGAGGGACCTTTTTGGGGCCTTTTCCCCATTTTGGGGAGGGTTTGACCTTTGGAGCCAACGAAATCTTTAACCAAATTGAAAAGAAACAAAACTGTGTCAAAACGTAAAAAAGTAACAGGTGACCCCGGGGGAGTCAACACAGTCAAGGGGACTTTGGGTCTTTCCCCAGGGACCCAACCTGACCCGAAACATTTTTTCAATGCATATGTCGGTGTGGAAGTCCCCTAAAACATCAAGATCCTAGGGGAATTAGGGTAAAACTGCCCCCCAGCTTTCTCGGTTTTTTGGGCCAAATTCTACATCTAAACAGCCCTTTCCGCCTGGGCCCCTCTCCTGGGGAAGAGAAGGACTTTCCGCTTCTTCAGGGGAGTCGTAGAAAACCACTTGACCATTCTCTTGGACTGTCAAAGAAAAATTCCTAAAATCATACAGACAGAAGAGAGAGGTCAGAGTGCAGGGAGAAAAAATACAAATTTTTCAAGACTTCTCTCAACAGGTCTCAATGAGGAGAAGGGCTTTCCATCCCGTATGCAAATTCCTTCACGACCAGGAGATACGATTCCAATTGTTATACCCTGCAAGGTTAAAAGTCCAGTTATGGAATCTGGATATGGTGGGTCGCGGTCTTTCCCGTTGCTCGCCTCTTACTCCCATGCGGTGGACTCTCTCTATTAGAAGTGGATCTTTAGGGAGGTCTAATTCCAACTCTGCCACCAGGTCTGTGACTAGGTAGGTGGCCAGAGCATCAGGTGGTATCGATTCTGGCACCCCTATGAACCGTAAGTTGTTCCGGCGCTCTCTATTTTCCAGATCTTCTAATTTCTTTTGGAGCGTCTCAATGGTTCGGAGGTGGGTCCCGGTAGTGTCATCCACCCTAGCGATGTTCTCCTCCATCTCGACTGTTCTGGACTCCAGGTCCGCTATCTTTTGGGAGTTAGTTGAAATTTGCGCGAGAGCAGCGTTGATTGAGGCCTCTATGATGTCGAACCTCCTGTCAAAGAGCGGGAGCAAAAGACGGGAGACCTCTTGTGCCAGTGCTGCTGCCAAGGTGGTAGGAGAGTCCAAGCTAGTATTGTCTTCTGATGATTGATCCCGAGGCGTCGCAGGCGTCGTAGCCGTGAGCGGGGCGTTGTGGGATGACATTGTTGGAGAAGGTAGAGAGTGCCGAGTGGTTACTGGGGGGTTCGTAGGTGATACCTTCTGTGGTTTAGGAGTGCGTTTAGCGCGTTTGTGAACCGCCGTGGAGAAGCGGGTATTTCTACTCGGGGTCTGTCTGTAAACAAATTTGTCCATAATCTTGAGGATTCCTCGTTGGCGTCTCAGGGAGCACAAGGTATTTATGTGGTTAAGTGGTTACTATGAGTGCGTATAATATCTTTTGCTGTGAATCAGGGTCAGGCTGGGTAGTTAAGGCCGGGCGGCAGTTGAAGGCAAGGAGGCCTCCTGAGAGAGCTACATAGCAGATAGGGTCCGAGTCACCGCTGGGTCACATCCGCCTATGTTGCCTACAACTACATTACCTGCCTGTCTGAGCCAGTGTCTTGCACAATAAGACCTAATGCGGTCTATTCACCTAGGGCAGGGAACAATGTTGGGTCATGTACATTACAAGCAGAAAAATTTATCACGGAATTATAATATAGCAGCATCAACTGTCCCCTTTGTGGGTAGCGGGCTCCCGTCAGTGTCTCTGGAGAAATGTTGGTTTGTGATGATCCACTGATTACCGATTGAACACTTTATATCGTCTGTCTGAGTGGGGTCGCAAACTATTCTTTTCTCTGTTTCGGCTGCATATGAGCGAGGAGTTGTTTTAAATGCGGTCGTGTTGTTAAAGAGTGGTGATAATCGAGGTTCCAAGTCCAGGATGCGCCGGCATGACCCTAGTCCTTGGTTACATTGTATGGCTCAATTATTTATAGAGTGTATTTTCTGAGCAAGCTGTGGGAACACATTTAGCAGAATTCAGAAGACGTGACCGTTAATCACCACTAGATGGCGTTGTCTGACCACAGATAGTATGGAGGCTCCTGTTTTGAGAGTCCTTTATGAGGACATTGAAAATTAGCTAGTCTGTAGCCGGGGCTCATATGCACTGTGGTACAAAGCAGTGTTGTGATTCTATAATAGGGGCCCTTCAGCCGGATAGATGATTTCGACTGTCACTTGGCTGCCGAGCAGCCCTGCAAATAGGCAGATTGGGAAATCGCTGTGGAGACGCCGGCCAGACCGTCACAGAGTAGTTTGTGTTACTCAGGGGTCTGAAGATCACGAGCTGCAGGTTTATCGGGTGTGTTGTTGTGGTGAACACTGCAGAGAGAATCTGGCAGAACTCCTATGCCGCTATGTGATTTATAATGCTTATGTGCCGCAGATGTAATAGAACTGTCCACTAGACACGTAAGAGGTGGATCAGGCAGATCAGCGCGTGTGAAGCGCCTACGGTCAGTCTCTGTAAGTCTCGTGGAGCAGGCGAGACAAAATGGCTGACTTTCCCGCCAGTCTTTCCAATATGGCAACTGCCGTTGGGGAAGATGGAGGAAAATGGCGGATTTTCCCGCCAGGAGAGGGTATTGAGCGCAGGGCCGTAGCGAAGTGGTAAGGCCTGTGATGTGAACTCCCCCCCTTGGAGCGGTCTCACCTCGGGTGTGATGGATTGGCACCGCTCTTACAGGACGGTCTGGCGTGGCTAGGTCCCTTTGCTGTGGTTGCGGGGGGCGACAGGTCCAGTGCAGCGTCTCCGCGCCTCTTCTCTGTCTCCGGCCTGGCAGCTGCGCCTTGTGGCTCGTCCGCTGTGCTCTGTGCGGTCTCCGCCTCGGAACTCCGGTCACTGGCAGTCAGAGGTGCAGGGAGCAACCGGAATGATCCGCTCGTTGCGTGTGGGCAGCGGCCCCCTCCGGGCTCTTGTGGCAGGCCACACTCTGTCCCAATGTCCTCAGGTCGCGTTGGGGCTAGCAGGTAAGCGGCCTCCACCCCAGGTTGGGGGAATCTGCGGAGGGATGCTCGTCTTCTCCTACCAGCACTCCGGGGCTAGGGCGTACTAGCGTGTTCCTGCATCTCCCACTGTCCTCCTCTTCGCTCTCCGCCTCCAGTTGCAGCCCTCCGGCTGCGGGAGTCTGGTGAGGCGATGCTTGGCCTCCGGACCACCGGATATAATCAGAAGGGGCTCTTCTGATGCGTCCTGGTTTCAGCTTTCACTCCCGGCAGATGTCTCAGCAGGAGGATGAGCTGCGCCTCCGATGGAGTGGGATTCAAACGGGCTAGCAGCGGAGCTCCACTAAGATGCGGCCGCCATCTTGGGCCCCGCCCCCGGAAGTCTCGATGCCTTGTTTAAACATAGAAGGGAGACGGATCTGTGCTGTGGATGAGTTCATAGGAGCCTGGATTCAACTGTAGCAAACCTCCAGCTGTGAGAGGAGAAGAGATCAGTTCTCACAGAAGACTGTCTATACTGAATGCAGGCCTGTGGTATGTAAACAGCTCTTACAAAATAAGACTGCATAGGGAGAGGACAGTGACATGTGGACTCCGAGAGGGGGGAGGGAATACACTGACTCGGGAGCGAGCATGAACAGTGAAGGGGGGGATGATGTCATCCCCTTCAGTTAAGAAGCACCTAGCTGGGAGGGGAATAAACGCCCCTGGATTGCAGGAACTGAGAAAATCAAGCTTCAAGAAAACAGCCAAGCCGATGAAGCGAAACATCCCCTTTAAGTAGTAATAGTTTTGGGTCTTGGTTTTGCAGGAGTTTTTTTTTTATGACTGTCTGGGGCCCTATAGCCATTAGATTGTTGGGGGATGTCAAAGAACTGTCTGGGACACCATAGATATTACATTGGTGTCGGATGTCAGAGGACTGTCGTTGGCCCCATAGACATTACCTTGGTGGGGGATGTAAGTATCTGGGGCTTCTTAGACATTAGACTGCTGGTGGATCTCTGAGAACTGTCTTGGGCCCCATAGACATTAGATTGTTGGGGGATGTCTGAGGACTGTCTGGGACCCCATAGACATTAGATTGTTGGGATATGTCAGAGGACTGTCTGGGGCCCCATAGACATTAGATTTTTGGCGGAGGTTAGAGGACTGTCTGGGGCCCCATAGACATCATTTTGTTGGTGGATGTCAGAGAACTGTCTAGGGCCCCTTAGACATTAGGTTGCTTGTGGTTGTCAGGACTGTCAGGAAACGTAGACATTACAGCTGATGGGTAAAGCAGAGGTGTAGAGTTATCCAACCCCCCTTTGAATATTTCTTCTGGTCCCTTCCGGGGAAAAGGGGCTAAACCAAACATTCCTACAAAAGGGAAATGAAGACTTCTAGAGGCTAACAAGCACAATGACAGGAAGTATTCTGCGGGAGCTTAAGACTAGTGTTTAGCGAGCTTTTAAAATGTTGAGTCGAACTTCAAAAACATTTATAGCGTCAATTTCCCAAAACCAAAACCCCCTTAAAATCAATAGGAGAAATTTTTGGGTTAATTTTATACCTAAAAAGGGAGGAGAAGCGTAATTCCCATCCAAAACCAGAAAACTGGATACGGGGAAAAACCTTACCCCACCCCCAAGAATTTAAAAATTACACCGAAAATTTTTGGCAACCCTTGGCATATGTGTTATATGTGGTGCCAGCAAGAACACCCCAAAGGGGGAACTTTAAGGGGGTTCAGCTGGCAGGGGCGAAAATTTTGGGGGTGCAGTGGTAGAAAACTGCTAGGGGGCCCCTGCCCCTGGGGGGCCCCAAAAAAGCCCCTTTAAACACATAAAAAGGACCCCGGTATTGGAAAATGGCACTTTGAAAACGGCCGGGGTTTTGCCAATAGGGCAGTACAAAAAAGGGCTACAGCCCCGGGGACCCAAATTGGAAATCAGAACAGCCCCAAAAATCATCCTCTTTAGCCTCTTAAAACTTTCGCCCCCAAACTGCTTTTTTTTGATCAAATAGCTCTTCAAAAAAGGGGACTTTTTGGGGATCGTTGTATATTGGGTTTGTAAACCTTTCGTCGTTTTTTGCTTCGGGTTTGGGTTTGATGATGAAGATGATGACGTTTAAAATTTTAATGGCCGTAAATGAGGGGAAAGGAGGAAAAACCACTGGCTGAAAGGTCTGCTAACCATTTGCAAAAACAGATTGGCATCTGTTTCGGAAATTGAAACACACAGAGAACTGGGGCAAGCGAGGGACAGGTGACGGCCTGCGACGGGAACGATGTGCCCCTTTTTGTGCTGCCGGAACACTGGAAAGGGAATTTCCTTTCTCGTACCCAAATCCCCAATTTCCTACCCCCCTCCTTGCAGGTTACCACCTCTATTTTCAACCTGTTCAAAAGCTAAATGTTTATAGCTCTGCGCTTGGCAAAAATAAAATTATAATAAAAAGAGAAAAGTGTATAAATATTAGGGTGGATTACAATAACGCTCAGGGTAAAATTTCCCGCATTTGTGGCCCTTAAAATCTTTTCAAAATTACACTTTTTTGCCCGTTAAATTAAGATTTAGCCAACAAAAGAAAAAATTATTTCCTGGAAATATATACATTACGCAAAAAAAACACGGATATTTAAAAGGGAAATTTCCCCCCAAAAAAACTGCCCAAAATGAAGTTTTCTTCACTAAGTATAATTTTCCCCCAAAAAAAACACTTTTAAAAAAAAATTTATATTTTTTTAATATAGGAAAAAATGGAGACGATGTCTTTTTTAAAAATGTTTCAAAATTAATACTGAAAAAATTTAACTTTAGAAAACCCAAAGCACTCTTTTATAAAAAATTATAAATTTTTATGGGGAGAGTTAAGCATTATGAAAGGGTCTGAAAATGTCCCCAAATAAAAAGGGGCTTTTGGGTATTGGGAAAGTTTGCAGCTGGCAATCCCAAAACCCCTTAATATTGCTGTCAAACGGAGAGAAAAAGGGCTATCTAAAAAGATTAAACCCCTTTAAGCTTGCTGAAACCCCCCAAAAACTAACTCCCCTAACAAATTTAAAGAACAGTCTTGTACAAAAAAAAGAGTGATTTTGGGAAAATGGCGTTCAGAACGCAATAAGAGAAATTATATAAAACCCGGTCATTTTGTTTTTTAAGAAAGCAATGGGGACCCTTTTACACCTCAGTGAGGGACTTTTTTTGCATTTCTCTGTGCTCCGCACTGTTTGGGAGGGGCCCCGTAAAAAGTGCGGGGAAAAGGGCCTGAAAAAATTCCCCCAAAAAGGCGCGTTTTCCCGACATGGAAAACCTAACTTTTTATCAAATGGAACAGAAAAATGAAAAATTGAATGTTTGACTCGAATTTAAACTTTTGTAAACTTTTGAATATTTTAAAATATTTTAAAACCCCTTTTCCTTTTTTGAATTAAATTTAATTTAAACAGTTTTGGGTGTCCTGCAGCGTTGGTGCAACATTCCCCAGAAAAAAACAAAAAATTTTTCTACCATTCCCCCCCACAGGCCAATTGGGGATTTTAACAAGAAATCCCCATAAAAAAACATTTTTAAACCTTTTTGGAGGGCCCGGGAGCAGGAGTGTAAATAGAAAAGGCTGGACCATATTACAAGCTTCTGAATGGGCTTCCACAACCATGTAATACATTATACAAGGGCAAATATCTCACCATGCAAATCCCCATCATACATCATTACCTAACAAATCCCACTATACCAAGAAACAATACTACCAATAATAAAGCTACATAATGTCCAAACACTACCGCCAGAGCATGACCACATATCACCACTACACAGTGACTGAATAATACTGCCATACTGTTATTAAATAAAGACCTCTATACTAAGAAACAACATGAACAGTAATACCACTACTTAAAAAGGGGTTTGTAAATTTTTTAAGAATTTTTCAAGGCCCCGCTGGTTTCTTTACTATAACCACCTCAAAAAACCAGGAGACGGCCTCGCTTGGCAGCTTTTTATTTATCCTGTCTAGGGAGTTCCAAATACACTTAAGCACACTCGCTCATCCCACATCTTAAAATGCCACAGGGTTTAACCGGAAAAAAAATATAAATTTTTAAACCCGGGGCCAAAATTTCCCAAACTCCTGAGGTTGGGTTTTTTAAGCAAAAACCAGCTGGCCCCCAGAAGGGCTGGGGCCAAATTTGGGAAAACTTCTTTAAGAACCCCAAAAACTTCAGCCCAGAGGTTTTATCGGAAAAAGGGTTTTGCTTTTGAGGGGCCCCCCCAAACCAACAATTTTACCTGGACCTCCTTTTTTTGCCAAGTTTTTTTGAATTTCAGGTTTTGGGATAAGGCTTTTAAAACCAAATTTAAACAGGATATAACTGCTTTATTTTTACAATAGTCCAAAAAATAAATCAAGTCTGATAAAATGATAATAAAATTTAACTGATTCAGAGAATAATTTAAAACAATTTTTTTAAGAAAGGGGAATGGAAAAATTTACAAATTGCTTTTAAACAACACCTTTAGGGGTATTTGCCATCTTCGAACCCCTGAAAAGGGCCAAAAAAGGGGAAAAAACCGAGAAACCCCCAGGGAGAAAAAAATACATCACCATTGGGTAGACGTCTCTATCACGGGTTTTTTCATGGCCCCAAAAAGACAGATTTTTTATGTTACTTTAAAAAAAATGGTGGGGGCGGGCCTAATTTCTGTGTCAGGGTTAATAAATACACAGGCATTTTTTCTATCTCGCTTTTTTTTTTTACCATACATTGGCCCCAGTTCAAAGTACAAAACCCTAAAAAAAACCCTCAATGATTGGGAACAAAACCAGCACAAACTTTAAAACCCCCTTTCCCCACATAGGGCAAATGCATATCTCTTGGCGATCGGGGCCCGGGGTTCCCGGGGGAGCCCCGGGGAAAGATCGCAACCCTGGGACCCGCGGTAAAAATTTTCCCCTGGGGTTTTATGCCCCCATTTACCCCCGGGCCGGGAGTTCGCTCCCCCCTGCCTGCTTTCCCGCCCGGGTGCCGCACTGAGGGGCAGCATGACGCTTACCAAAACAGGCCCGGGAAGTGAAATCACTTCCCGGGGCTTTTTGATGTCATCATGCCCACAGTGCATTGGGGGGGCCCTGAGGACTGACAGTTTCAGGGGGACCATTTCACAGCACAAAAAGGGTGTTTTATGGCCTCCCTTTTAACAGCCATCTGACCCATTTCTGTTTTAAAATTTCCCCCAAAGGGGAAAAGTTAAAAAAAATGTAAAAAAGTGTAAAAAAAGTAAAAAAAAATTTAAACCCCAAACAAAAAAAATTTAAAAAAAAAACACGTACACACCCCTTTTTTACTTTTTTTTTTTCATAAGGCCCCAAATTTCCCCAAAAAAAAATTTAAAAAAAAATAAAATAACATATTTGGTTTCGCCCATGCGTAAAAAGGGGCCTTTTGTAACCGGGGGGCCGGGGCCCCCCCAGGGGCCCCCGCCCGGGCCCCGGGCGCCTCTTTCTTTTCACCCGGGCCCGGGGCCCCGTGGCCCCTGCCCCGGGCCCCCCGGGTCGGGTCCCCCGGGTTCCCCCTTAAACCTTTTGCGGCTCCTGAGGGCCTCCCGTCCACATGCCCAAGGGGGGCGGTTTACCCTAAAATTTTAAACCCTCTTCCTTCCCGGGGGACCTTTTTAATTTTTGGGTCTTTTGGGGCCCCTACAGCTTTAGAGAAAGCTTTTTTGTGCCTCGTTTTCCCGCTTCCTTTTTTACCGGGAAAAACTACGCTCCTGTTTTCCCGACCACGAAAAATTGCCCCCTGTCCCCGACCTCCGCCCCGTCCCCCTCCACCCACCCTCACATTCTGCCACGCACTGCCTTGGGCTTTCCCGCAAGCAAATCACGCCCGGGGGCACCCGGATTAGTTCTCCCCCCGCAGGGGGAAGTCCATCCCGCTTTTCGGCGGGCTCTGGGTGAAAAAACCCGGGTTTTACTTAGATTCCGTCCCCTTGTACGTCTTACACCATCGCTTGCCGGGGGCCAGGGGGTTTCCCCTTCCTTTCATTCGTTACAGACCTGAAACCCAAAAATTTTTTTGTTCAAAATTAATTAACCCCCTTAAATTTAATTTCTGTTAAAAAAAAACAAGAAAAAACAAACAAATAAAATTTTTTTTTTCCCCCACCCCATAAAATTTGGGAAAAAAAAAGCGATCAAAAATTTTATATAAACCCAAAATTTTTTACCATTAAAACGTCAGTTCACCCCGCAAAAAAGTGCTTCAACATAAGAAACTATAAAAATTGGGGTATCCTTAATCTATCAACCCAGGAAAGCTAACTTATTACGGATACTGCATGGTGAGCGCTGTTAAAAATAAAAAAAAAAAACCTCAGGTTGCAGTTTTTCGTCACCCTGTTTAAAAAAAAGGTTTTAAAATGATCAAAAAGTTTTGTCCCCAAAAAATGATACAATGAAAATGTCAACTCTCCCCAAAAAAAGCAAGCCTTTCAGCTCCGTACACAGAAAAATAAAAAAGTTAGGCTCTTGATGTGGCGATGCAAAAAACGGTTTTCCCTTTTTTAAAAAAAGTGTTTTTTTTGTGTTAAAGAGAAAAAAAAAAAAAAAATAACAAATTGGGTATCGCTTGTAATGTATCAAAACCCGTGAGTAAAATGCATGTAATTTATACCGCACGGGGGACGCTGCAAAAAATAAAAAATTAAAAAACACTACCCGGGTTGCTGATTTTGTTCAAAAAGGTACAAAAAACCTTAATAAAAGTGATCAAAAGGGGCATATGACCCCTAATGGTACTAATAAAACATAACTATCCCGCAAAAAACAACCCATAAACAGCTCTGTAACAGAAAAATTAAAAATGTATGGCTATCAGAAAAAGGACAAATAAAAAAGCAATTTTTATTTTACCTTTTGTAAAAAAAATAAAACATAAAAAAAAATAACAAAAATTATATCGTTGCAATTGTTTCCGACCCCTATAAAGTTATAAGTCATTTAGCTGCACGGAGAAAATTGTAAAAAAAAAAGCCCAAAAAACAATGCGAAAATGCGTTTCCCCCCCCCTTTTCTAGCCCCAATACAAAAAAAATTTTGTGGAACCTTGCACCAAAATGCACAGTACACCCCTAGTGGATCCTGAGGGGTGTTGAATCCAAAATGCGGCAACTTTGGAATTTTCACCTGTTCTGGTACTTTGGGGGCTTTGCAAATGCGACATGGGCCCACCAAAATCTGCGTTCCAAAGCCAAATAGCGCCCCCTTTCCCTTGTACCCCTGCCATGGCCAAACGCAGGTTACATCCACTTTGTGGGGTATTGCCGAACTTGGAAGAAATTGCGTAACAAAATATTGGGTGCATTTTTTCTAATATTCCTGTAGCGGGTTTGGTGGATTCGCTGGACCACCGCAAGCGATGGTGTAAGCCACACCAAGGAGCTGAGTCTAAGTAGCCCCCGGTATTCACCAGAGTCCGCCGCAAAGCGGGATGGACTTGCTTCGGCGTGAGGCTACCAGGTCGCTACCCCTGACGTGACTTGCTTGCAATGGCGGCCGGGGTAATGCGTGGTACAGAATCGTTATCCAGAGATGTAGTCGGGGACAGGCAGGAGGTCAGGGCTGGCAGCAGAGGTTCGTGGTCAGAGACAGGCAGACGGTCAGGGCAGGCGGCAAACAGGCAAGGTCAGGAAACGTAGCGGAACGGACTGGTACACGGATAATCAGACAGGACTTTCAACACTCTCTAGACTAGGTAACGCACACCAACGAACTGGCAGAGAGTGCTGGGGGCGTATTCCTAATATAGGACCAGCGCCCGGCAATAGAGCAATTACCGGGCCGCTGGCCCTTTAAATCCAGACTAGCCGTCGCGTGCGCGCCCTAAGCAGCAGGCAGGAGCAGCGTGCACAGGAGCCTGGACGGGTAAGTGAGCCGGCGTCAGGAACCCAGCAGCTGAGGGATGGATGCGGGGAGCCGCGGCACCCGCGCAGGAACCCCTGCGTGCAGGCGGGGGGCCACGGCACCCGCGCCATCCCCCATGGCCGTACCCCCTCACCCCCTTAGGTCTCCCCCTCTTTTTACGGAATTTAGAGAGGAGGTCAGGTGATAGATTAGCCTCAGGTTCCCACGAACGCTTCTCTGGCCCGAACCTCTTCCAGTCAATCAGAAAGAACCGCTACCCCCTCACTGTCTTCTCTGCTAGCACCTCCTTGACCTCAAAGATGTTATCAGCGTTGGCCACAGGAGAAGGTGAGACAGATCCACGGGAGAAGCGATTTAGCACCACAGGCTTGAGGAGCGAAACATGGAAGGCGTTCGGGATACGCAGAGTAGGAGGAAAGCGGAGCTTGTAGGACACCGGGTTCATTTGCCGAAGGACCACAAAAGGGCCCAGATACGTTGGGCCTAACTTATAACTAGGCACCTTGAAGCGAATATATTTAGCGGACCACCACACTCTATCGCCCGGCTTGAATAGAGGCGGAGGTCTACGATACCTGTCGGCCTGGACTTTGGTGCGAGTGGAGGCCCGTAGAAGGGCCTGTCATGTGACATGCCAGAGTGCCTTGAAGTCCCATACTTGAGCATCCACGGCAGGAACGTGACACGAGGTAGGAAGAGGGAGAGGCGGGCGGGGATGTAGTCCAAACACAATAGAAAAGGGAGAGGCTCAAGCGGATTCTGAGTCTAGGGAATTATATGAGAATTCCGCCCAGGGGAGGAGGTCAGACCAGTGATCCTGACGGGCGGATATAAAATGTCGCAGATAGGTACCTAAAACTTGATTGACCCTCTCTACCTGCCCGTTGGTTTGAGGGTGGTATGCAGACGACAAGTCCAGCTGAACCTGCAACTGAGCACACAGAGCCCGCCAGAATTTCGACACAAACTGGACCCCCCCTATCAGAGACGATATGCAAAGGGAGCTCATGTAACCGAAAAATGTGATGGAAGAAGTGCTGGGCCAGCTGAGGAGCTGAGGGTAACCCGGGCAGAGGAACAACATGAGCCATCTTTGAGAACCTATCGGTCACCACCCAAATGACCGTGTTACCCAAGGAGGCCGGGAGGTCCGTAACAAAGTCCATGGCTATATGGGACCAAGGCTTTTCTGGCACCGGGAGAGGCAGAAGCAGACCCGTGGGTCTGAGGCGAGGGACTTTGTTACGAGCACAGGAGGTACAAGCCAGGACAAAGTCTCTAACATCTTGAGCAAAGGTGGGCCACCAATAATAGCGAGAGATTAATTGAAGAGACTTATGTACTCCAGGATGGCCAGCTGTTCGAGAAGAGTGTCCCCACTTCAGGATTCGAGGCCGCATGGCAGGGCGGACGTAGGTTTTCGCAGGAGGTAGATGTTGAAGATCCACGGGGGCCGCCGTGAGGAGACGTTCTGGAGGAATTATGTGCTGCAAAGGCGGCTCTAAGCCCACAGTGTCCGAGGATCTAGAAAGGGCGTCCGCCCTGACGTTCTTCTCAGCTGGCCGAAAGTGAAGGAAGAAGTCAAAGCGGGCGAAGAAGAGTGACCACCTGGTTTGTTGAGGATTTAGTCGTTGAGCAGACTGGAGGTAAAGGAGGTTTTTATGATCCGTGAAGATCTCGATGGGATGGCGAGCCCCCTCCAGCAAGTGCCGCCATTTTTCTAGGGCTAACTTTATGGCCAGCAGTTCGCGATCACCAATTGAATAATTTCACTCAGCTGGAGTGAAGGTTTTTGAAAAAAAAAACGCAAGTACGCAGTTTCCCAGAGGAAGTCTTCTGTAAGAGGACAGCGCCTGCACCCACTGAGGAGGCGTCTACCTCAAGGACGAACGGATGCTGCGGGTCCAGGCAAGACAGAACAGGAGCTGAAGCAAATGCTGGTTTGAGGCGCTCAAAGGCTTCTTGAGCTTCTGGAGGCCAGGATTTGGGGTTGGCATTTTTCTTCGTAAGTGCCACCAGCGGGGCCACGAGTGTGGAGAAGTGCGGAATAAACTGTCTGTAATAATTCGCAAACCCCAGAACACGTTGGATAGGCAAAGGGCCCCATGGTCGAGGCCACTGTAAGACTGCAGACAGCTTAGAGGGACCCCATTTTGGAGACCCTGATCCGAGCCAATGTACCCCAGGAAGGGCAACGAGGTGCGTTCAAACAGGCATTTCTCTAGTTTGGCATATAACTGTTGGTCCCGGAGATGTTTGAGCACCTGGCGGACGTGGTGGTGGTGGTGGTGGTGAGTCTCTAGATCTGGAGAGAAGATTAGGATGTCATCTAGGTAAACGATTACACAGACCAAGAGGAGATTGCGGAAGATCATTGATGAAATTCAGGAACACCGCCGGAGCATTGCAGAGGCCAAATGGCATGACCAGATATTCAAAATGACCATCTCTGGTATTAAAGGCCGTCTTCCACTCGACGCCTTTACGGATACGAATCAAGTTGTATGCTCCCCATAATATAGATAAAAGGTACGCACACCTTGGGAGAAAGGGGGATGGCGGGTGCTGGGTGAAGAAGGATCAACGATCCGCATACAGTAAAGGATATATTCACCGCACACCTGTAGTGATTTTGACTTGATTATTTATTTATTTAATAAAATTTTCAGAGGGGGAAAACATAGAAGCACCAAAATCTAAGAGTATTGCTGAACAGATGTTTTACAAAAGATCAACACACTGCATAAGGGTATTTTTTCTTATTATATGCAAAAGGAAGAGATGTCATAGTAATCTGCGTTTCGGCTAGTAGCCTTTTTCGAGAGACATCTGAAAATAGGAAAAAATGGTATGAACAATCGGAGCATGGTGAAAATATGACCAAGAGTAAAGAGAAGAGAAAGAGGCAGTATGGTAGAGATAAAATGAAAAGGCAAAAGTAAGAGAAAGTGAGAGAAGGGAGCAGAGGGGAAAGTAGGATTGAAAGGGAAAGGGGAAATGTTAATAGGGGAGCACAGAAATAGCTGTGTATATAGATGAAAGAAATAAAAATAAAAATAGTGACTATGGCTTACCACATAAAATGTAGGGAAACTGTAGAGCAGCAGTAGTGTAATATCTGTATATGTTAGCTAAAGAACAAAAGGCATAAAATAAGGAAAAGGTAAAAAGGTAAAAAGGGTCAAATAAATACAAGAATAGAGGGGGTGATTTACCATATATCTTTAAGGGATTGTGTCCCAAAGGAAGAAGCCGCGGTAGGCTGAAGTAAATATGCCTGGAACAGGCTGAGGATAAATGGTAGAGAATAGCAGGATAAGTGAGAGGAGTTAAAATATAGAGTGATGGGAGGGAGGAAAGCCAGCGTAAGTACCTAGGTGAAGGAGAAGCGCGGCGGGACGTCCGGAGCCTGGATGGAGGCGTCAGCGACTGCCGATGCCTGCTGGTGTCCGGATATACCCGGCACGCATGCGCGTAGCAAGCCGCGCATGCGCACGACAACGCAAGAGTATAGAGAGGGAAAGGGCAAGCAGTGATGAAGCAGCGCAGGCGCACTAGAGTAAGAACGGGACTAGTAAGTAGGCAAAAGGGAATAGAGATGGTAACAATGCAAGTAGAGAAATGTATTAGGAATGAGAGACAGTAAGTAGAGCATAGAGATGAGTTGTGCAAAGTAAGGTATATGTTAAAAGTAAGTAATATAATAAAGTAATAAGTAAAAGAGTAGGAACAATATGCAGCATAAACTATAGTAGTGGGGATAAATGTGGGAGCCAAAATAAGAGCAATGAAACATGAAAAGAAAGAAAAAACAAATATTAAGGTGGCAAAAAAAAGATAAAGAGGACAAACAATGAGGACAGATATAACAAGGCAATCACAGTAATATGAGAGTAACATTACCCCATGTGTCATCCATATCATTTGATCTAAAAATAGGAAAGGTAAATGGATAAATACATTTCAGTAAGTAAATACAATGAATAACGTAAGGCAAAAAAGCACAAGGCAATCAATAACGCATATCATATCACGTTCTCTTCTGAGTAATGTTGCTGTCCTATTGCCGCCTCTACAGGGTATTGGAACATGTTCAATTATTTGAAACCGTAATTGTGATGGTTGGTGGTTATGATGCATAAAATGTGCCGGTATAGGAAGGAGATTTTCATGACAACGTATTGTGGACTTATGTTTAGACACCCTGTCCTTAATGGCTTGTGAAGTTTGGCCCACGTAAGCTTTACCGCATGGGCATTTTAACAGGTATGCCACAAAATTAGAGCGACAAGTGAAATAGCCTTTGATGGGAAACCTTTGTCCAGTGAGTGGGTGTGTGAAGTATTCACCTTTTGTGACGGACGAACACTGTGCACAATTCAGGCAAGGAAACGTCCCTCGTTTAGTTGTATAGTAGAGAAGGTAAGCTGTCTAGTCGTGGGGCGTGTGGGGCCATTATCTGCTTTTACTAACTGGTCACGTAGATTTTTCTCTTTTTTATAGCATTGTAGGGGAAGGCTCTGAATGGCTGCTATACGTAGGTAAGACCTTTTTAAAATTGGCCAATGTTTGCAAATGATCTGGTGAATTTTAGGCATAAAAGGATGATATTTCAATACCAATGGTATACGTTCAGTGGCGTTGTCGGTAGTTGTCGGGTTTGTTCTGTTTAGATTGGTAACCTTGGATGTGTCAAGTAATCGTGTAGGGTACCCCGTTGTTGGAACCCTGCTTTCATTTCATCTAACCCGTCCTGTCTTGTGAGGGGTCTTGAACAATGCGGCATACAGCGTGAACGGAGGAGGTAAGGATAGCTTAGTACTCCCGGGGGTGATTTTCTCTTATAGTGCAGAAGACTATTACGGTCTGTGGGCTTGGTGTAAAGATCCGTGGTGAGGTGTCCAGTGGCGTAAGACTTAATAGTGGTATCCAGAAAATTGATATTGTTGGTATTGTAGTTGATTGTGAATTGTAGATCAGGGAGGACTGAATTTAAGAAGGAATGGAAGAGGAGTAAGGAGGAAACGGTACCTGTCCAAATGCAAAAAATGTCGTCAATGTATCTTAACCAAAGAATAGAGTGTTCTGTAAAAAGGGGGTGGTTATAGATGTGATCTTGTTCAAACATTGCCATGTATATGTTGGCGTAAGGAGGTGCCACGTTGCTTCCCATGGCTGTACCTTTTTGCTGTAGGTAAAATTGATTACCAAATAGAAATAGAAGTTATTGTATAAGATTAACTGGAGTAAATCCAAGCAGAACCATTTGGCTACATCAGAGAAATTGTGTAAATCGAGAAATCTAGAGACAGAATTGATGCCTAATGTGTGATCTATGGAGGTATAGAGACTAGTGACATCCCATGTCACTAGTATATGGGGTTTGTGAATAGGAGAAATAGTCTTGATTTTGTTGAGGAAGTCTCCTGTATCTAGGAGAAAAGAAGACGTAGATCTGACCAGCGGTGTCAGAATTTTTTCAAGTAGTACCGAAAGTGGGGAAAGAATCGAATCTGTGGAGGCCACAATAGGTCGACCCGGGGGTTTAGTCGGGTGCTTGTGTATTTTCGGCAAAATGTAAAAAACAGGTGTGATAGGGTAGTGGTTAACCAGACATTCTGCAGTCCGGGTGTCAATGATTTCTAGAGTTTTGTACTGTTCTGTCAGATCCATGATCTGGGTTTTAATGGCAAAGGTAGGGTCTCTATCTATCGGTATGTAAGTTTTGCGATCTGATAATTGTCTCTGTATTTCTCCAAGGTACATATCTTTGTCCATGATGACGATTGCTCCGCCCTTGTCGGCTGGTTTGATAATTATGTCATGGGCCTTATGAAGGTTATTCAGGGCTTGTTGTTCGTCTAAAGTAAGGTTGGAGCGATATCTAAGTTCTCCATGTTGTATTTGTGTTAAAAGAGAGGACATGTCTTGTTGGACTAGCGAGATAAAAGTTTCAACAGGATGGTGTCTGGATGGTGGAGTATAGTTGGACTTAGTGCGTATATTTAAGTTAGATAACGAATAAATGGGTGATGTCATTTGTGTCTGAGGTCAAGTTTCCCTGTCAGGTAGTAGGTTAAAATGAGTCTTGAGTCGGATCAGACGAAAGAATCTATTTAGGTCTTCGTCTAAGCTGAAAGAGTCAAAGGGAGCAGTGGGGCAGTAGGATAGTCCCTTACTGAGGAGAGAGGTCTCGGCAGGAGTGAGGTTTCTAGAAGAAATGTTATAGACTAAAGGTGACTCACCTGGGAGCGTGTCTGGACTTGAGGTGCTAGTCCTCCTCTTTCCCCTGCGTATACGTTTCTTTGGTATGCTCGTTTGGGGTATCGTGGTTGTCCTCTCCCTAAAAAAGACTGTCCAGTGTGACTGGTAGATATGTCACTGTCCGAACTAGAGGTAATGTTATATCTGGAGAAACGGTTGTATGATGAGTGTTGGTAACTGGTGGGTTGTTGTTGCCACTTGTACACTGAATTGTTTAAATAGTCCTCCGTATCGCGGATAAACTTATTTATTTTCTTGGATTTGTTATTAGCTCTGAATTCTGTAATGGTCTTGTCAATCTTGTCTTTCATTGATGTCCACTCTTCGGTTGAGATGGAAGCACTTAATTGTTGTTCAATAGTTTCTATTTTCTTAGAAGATTCAGATAATTCAGTTTGGAGAGTTTCAATGGTTAACAATATAAGGTCAAATGAGCATTTGTTTAGAATACTCCTGAATTTGGTGCAGTACTCCGGATCATCGAAGAAGATTGTTGGTCTAAGGTGACTGCGTAAGCCACTCGGGACACTTTGGACTCTGTGGTACTCTGTAAGAGTAGCCGAGTGGAGTTGGTAAGCAGTAAATTTTCGTAATTCTTTCTCGTAGTCTTGAAAGACAAGATTGACAAGACCATCACAGAATTCAGAACTAATAACAAATCCAAGAAAAGAAATAAGTTTATCCGCGATACAGATAAACTTTTTTTCCGTATTCAAAAAGAATATAATATGAACAGAGATTACACAAAAGCAAGGTCAAATAAGGCATGAAGGCTGTGAAACACAAAGATTGCATAATACATAAGTAGAGTTTTTCACTTATCTGATGAACCGATACAGGAGATTTCACAATTGAAACAGTAAAAGATAATCTAAGAGCTTGACATTAAACATTTCCAATCATCAAGATCGTTGGGCGTTCCCCATCTAGGGGCAAGACGGTAGGTGAACCGGGCCAAGATCCATCATGGGACTGACCTGATGTTAATACAAGTCCCAAGTGAGGAGTGCCCAATCTACAGTAACAGGAACCATGTTACAGCATCTAACCGCAGGGCCAATGACGCACAGCCTCATGCGGGGACCTTGTCTAGGACGTAAATAAACAAAAAAGAAACGGGAAACAGTAAAACAATCTATCGGCTCGTCGGTGGCACTGCTTCATAAAGTCATTGCATGTATCAATTTACATCCATAACGACTGGGGCATGAGTTAATCTCTGGTAGTAGAAATTCTAATCTAGATTAGAGAGGTACTGATCCGACCTGCAAAAGAGGATCCAGTCTTCCCATGTATGCAGGTACTTACTATAGCAAAGAGGGGAGTCTGATCTGAATTCCTCAAGTCACTGCAACGCATGGACCTCCTTGAACTAGTCTGTTATTGACGGGCAGGCTGTGGATAGCCAAAGCCTAGGGATAACTATTTTCGCTGCCAGTATTAAGAAGCTGAGGAGATGGGTCTTAAGTGTGGAGATGGGAAGAGGAATGTCGAATAGCAAAATAGTGGTTGGGCTATTTTGTATTCTTATTCCCGTAATTCTATAACTTATGTCGAGTACTCTGTTCCAGAAGGGTTGCAAGACACTGCATCCCCACCAGACGTGAGACATAGTACCCCTCTCAGCCCTGCAGCGCCAGCAAACACTAGAGGAATTAGGGACCAGTGTGTGCAACAGAGCTGGGACTCAGTACCATCTTGTTAGGATCTTATAGTTCAGCTCGTGTGCTTTGGAGGAGACAGAAGATTTATGTGTGAGCTGGAACGCTTTGTTCCATACCTCCTCGGGAAGGGTCATATTGAGCTCTCTTTCCCAGCTTTTCTGAAAGGCAAGCATCTCATTGAACTGACCGCCAACCAGCAGCCTATAGAGCCCAGAGAGAACATGCCTCTCAGAGTATCTACCGAGACACCACAACTCGAAGGTGTTCAGTGGTCTGTGTACATCCAAAGAGTGCTTCCACTTTAAGTAAATGCTTCGCAGCTGGTAGTAGTGTAATCTCACGAATCGTGTTGTACTTGTGTCACTCACCAACTCCTCATAACTCCTCAAATCAACCGGGGAGATAGCTTGTGCAATCACTGAGAAAGTAGCACTTGATCCTGACAAGCGGGGAAGAGCATGGGAGAGGGAATCTGGAACCTCTGGATTGCCCAAAAGCGGTGTACACGGGCCTCCCGTATGGATCACCTTCATTTTAGAGGCGTAAGATCTGTACACCGAGACCGAGGTCTGTCTAATAAGGGGGATGTGAATGAGCATTCCTCTTGGCAGCACTGAGGGAAGGAGCCAGGGAAGAGCCGCCACGGGGGCCCCATAAATAATGGATTCTAAGTGGACCCATAGTTTGGGGCTAGCACTGTGAAAGGCATCCAGAATGCGCGCTGCTACAGCGGCAAGATAGTACAATTGGAAATTCAGGAGAGACAGCCCGCCATCCGACTTTGGGCGCGTCAATATGGACTCCGCTACCCTGGGGCGTCCACGTGCCCACACAAATTGGGAGACCAGCTTACGCAGGTCCCTAAAGAAGGACTTAGGTAACTTGATTGGGACTGCCTGAAAAAGGTACAACAGGCGGGGAAGGATATTCATTTTTAGGATATTAATCCGACCTATCCAGGAAAAGTCCCTTTTGTCCCATTTCAGAAGATCCTGTTAGGAGGGTTGTGAAGTTCAAGTCGAAGATCTTATCCGGGTTTGAGGGTATCTGAATCCCTAAGTATTGGAAAGAAGAGCCCACCCAGGAAAAAGGAAAAGAGGATTGCAATTGATGCAGCGTGCCGGGTGGGATATAAAAGCTCAGTACTGAGCTCTTAGCCATATTTATTTTGTGGTTGCTATACAACCCATATACCTTCAGAACCCCCAGTGCCGCCGGGAGGGATGAGGATGGATCTACAAGATACAACAATAAGTCGTCCACAAACGCGGAGCACTTGAATTGAAGGCCATCCACACCGATCCCCTTGATACGCGGATCACTGCGCAGGGCCTGCATCAAATGCTCCATCGCTAGGGTGTATAGGATGGGGGATAGAGGGCCCCCCTGTCTGGTGCCATTACCTATGTCCAAGGGTGCAGATAATGAACTGTTGACCCGAATTTGGGCCTGAGTAGAGGAGTACAGTGCCATAATCTTTCCACGCATCACTGGACCCAGGCCCAAGGACTCTAAGACGCCGTGCAAAAAAGGCCAAGCGACTCGCTCAAATGCCTTTTCCGCGTCAAGTGACACCAAAAGGCACGGAATCTTTCGTGAGTGGATGTAGTGGATAAGGGAGAGGGTTTTGAGCGTGTTATCTCTCGCCTCTCTGGAGGGAACAAAGCCAACCTGGTCTAAGTGTATGATCGAGTTAAGCAGGGGATTAAGGCGATTGGCCAACACCTTAGCATATATTTTCGCATCCGTGTTGATCAAACATATAGGGCGGTAACTCTGGCATTGTGTCGGGTCCTTACCTTTCTTCGGTGTGACCACTATGTAAGCTTTTAAAAAGGCTGGATCGAGTGGGGAGCAGGGAGAGGCAGCATTAAATGCCCGGAGTAACGGTTGAGTCAGTTCGGTCTTCAGGGTCCTATAGAATAGGGCCGTGTAGCCGTCTGGGCCAGGACTTTTGCCAGATGGTAACGCATGTATGGCGCATTGAATTTCCTCCTCGGTAAACGGTTCCACCAAGGAGGCGAGAGAGTCCGCAGGAAGGCGCGGGAGATCGGTTTTAGATAAGTAGGAATGGAGGGACGTGATACTAGTCTGTCGTGGAGGGAGATTATAGTGTGGTGTAGTATCTGCGAAATGTGTCAAGGATGTCCTCTGTGAGATGGACTACCCGCCCCTCCCTGTTCTTAACATTGGAAACAAACAGGGAAGCCCTCCTGTCCCTGAGTGCACACGCCAGGTATTTGCCCGGCTTATTGCTCCAGGCGTAGAAGGAGCTGGAGCAAAGTTGGCGATATCTCCTGTGCCTATTATCCATTAGCTGTAGGATTTCGTGACGTGTTTGGGTGAGTGCCCTCAAGTCGGACTCCAGGCCTGTGGATTTGTGTATAGCTTCGAGCGACGCGAGTCGTGTCAAGAGAGCCTGGAGTCTGAGAGAGGACTCTCTGCGCTGTAGATCTGTCAAACATACGGAATCTGACAGTAGAGATTCATTCAGCTTCCATGAGAAGGGGTGGCGGGTGTGGTGCGGGAGACAAAGATCGCAGTGAATAGTGGTGTGGTCCGAATGGAATGCTCCCCACAGAGGCCGTAACCACATATCGGAGGAGGGAATGCTGTGGAAGTATGTAGTCGATGCGGGAGTAAGAGTTGAGGGGGAGAGAGAAAAAAGTGTAGTCACGGTCGTGCGGATGCAGAAACCTCCACACGTCCACTAGTTGCATATAATGTAGTAGTTTTTTAACTCTTTTGAGGGTGTGCTAGGCCACAGACAACCGACCTGTGGCGTTATCAAGGAGTGGATTTAAAGTTAAGTTTAAGTCACCACATAGCAAGATCTGCCCCTGGGCGAACCAAGTCAAGCTATCCAGCGTTTTAGCCATAAAGGAGAGTTGGCCCGTGTTGGGGACATATATGTTTGCAAGAATAAAGGTCTGACCACGGAGGTTAAACTTCACAAATAGTGCCCTAGCATCCTCGTCGCAGAAGGTGTCTAGAATCATAATGGGAAGTGACTTGTGGAATAAAATAGCCACACCTTTGACCTTAGCGGATGCGCTGCTGTTATGGCACCAGACAGGGAAGTACCTATTGCGATAGGATAGGATATGTGAGGAGATGAGATGAGTCTCTTGGAGACAAACTATTTGAGATTTTTGTTTGTGCAAATGATACATGATACAAATGATACATGATACATGTGCAAATGATACATGATCTGTGATGTTAGCCTCAGGTTAGCCATAGCACCACGTGTCAATGACTAAGAGGCCAAAGTCGCCTAAGCAGAAGAAGACAGTGCCGACCGAGCCCAAACATATAATCCCAATGGGATGAACAACAACCCATAAAACAAAGAAAACTGGAGGCCTAACAGAAAGAGGCCAGAAAACTAAAATTTGCAGATTTCTAACTGCATAGACCATTAGGGAATCACAATGGCCCATACTATGTGGGGGGTGTATTGACCTTGGAGGCGATCTTCTCGGGTTGTCGAAAAAGAGCAGAACCAAGGAAAGATAAAAGGGGGTATACCAAAATGTTACAAGGCTCCATTATATGTGAGCCTCCAGGGACATCTGAGGTACTATAAGAATAGGCGCGTCCTGCCCAGGAGAGGGGAGCGAAACCAGGCCATTAGGTAAAAAGAAGGAAGGGAGGGAAGAAGATAAAGGGAAAAGAAGTGCGCAAAAAGGGGACGGGAAGGAATAAGAGAGAGAAGAAAAAAAAAAATACAGGGGGGGGAGGCATGGTGAGACAAGGCAATAGATGCCTGTCCCAGGCAGGACCCCGCCCATCTAGTCCAAAGACGCTCCAGACAAAGATTGTCTACCGTGTTCTAACGGAGTGTAAGCGTTCACTCGTGTTCGGCCGCTATCTTGGCCCGGCCTGGGGGACACTCTCGCTCTGGGATCGCCGCTTTGGTAAACGGAACAGCAGGTTGACACAGGTTTCTCATTAAATCTGGTCTCCGCCAGCTTATTCCCCCAACACAGAAAACATATACCATCAAAATAAAAACCTAGGCCGTCCAGCCACTAACTAAAACGTACAGAGAGGGCCCTCTCTAGCTGTGGTCTGGGTCTACTACCCCGCCCCACAAACACGTACTCACACATTACAAAAATATAGTCCTTGGGCCTGGCTTCTCTCAAGCCTAGGAGGGAAGAATTCCCGGGTTACTCTCCTGGACAAAGGCCTGCACACGTCCTCCACTGACTGTGAGCCACACTTCTCCCCTGGCATACTCACGACCAGGCTATTTAACAGACCATCAGCTGAGCAACTCTCCTAATTACCACTTGAGTAATTAACTCCTGGTTACCCTTGCCAGACTGCTGACCTTCCTCACTGACAGGGCAGCAACTTGGTAACCCATAACTTGGAACTCAGCTGCTGGGAGAACCTCTAGTGGCGGAAAACTGCGATCTTCTAAGGTCGCACCGCCACAGGAGAGATAGGAAAAGAACGCTCTCGGTTGAGTGAGAGAGAAACCTGGAGGGTCCGGGACCACCATGTGATCCCAACCCTAATATTCAATATATGTCGCCCTAAGAGACCGAGGGAAGGAAGTCAGGAGAATTAAATCGCAGAAATGGAAGAGAGGGGGCAATAAACCGCCTTCCTCCAGCGGGGTGAGAAGTCGTTCAGCGGCATGGTCCCATCCTGGGGTGGTGAAAGTCCGGGCTTCACTGACGTAGTCTGGCTCGCTGGGGTTTAGCGGCAGTTAGATGAGATCGCAGAGACTGGTTATCCAGGAGTGGGGGCCATAGAGGAGACGGGGCAATTGAATATGCCACCATCCAATCCGGCAATGCCCCCTCCGGGAGACCCAGCGCGGTGACAAAAGACGGCAAGTCCTCCATGGAGCGAAAGAAAATCCATCTGTCTTAATGCTTGACTTGGAGGGAGAAGGGAAAAACCCCCTATAGGGGATGTTTCTTGTCTGCAGGGCTGATAGAGAGGTTTGGAGCCGCTCTCATTCTGAGGGTTCGCTTTGAAAGACCCGGAAACAAGTCAGTTTGAGCCCCTCATATTCACTTGTTGAAGCAGGCGAGCTTTACGCTAATTCCTCTTAATAGTTAGTGGTGGCCCCTGCAGATAACCATCTCGAGGGCGCGTGATATCTGCTTGGCGGGTGCGTGCTAGGGGCCCCTATCAAACTCAATGAACATATTTCGGCGACCAAGGACATAGTTAAAGATCTTTGTCAGGGTGGTAGACAGTTCGCCAGTTTTAACGGATTCTGGAAGGCCTCGAAGTCTGATGTTGTTGTTCCTATTTCGATTTTCAGATTTTCTAGTTGACAAGCTAGGTGGAGTTGATTCACGCTTTGTTCCTTTGGGGCGTTTGGGTTGGATATGAGGTGTTAGTTGATTCTAGTTGAGCCTTCTCTAGCTGGTATACTTGGCTTGAGATCTGTAAAATTCGTTTGGACCGGGCGAAGGTCTTGCTGCCAGGCCTGCCGCATTTCACTAGCCAGGATCTGCATATCTTGCTTGGATGGTAGAAAAGACAGAAGAGCCTTCAATTCTGGGTGCGATTCTAGTGCGAGTCTGGCATCCTCAGGTGGCAAGAGGCAAGGGGTCTGGGTGCAGAGAGAGCCTACCAGCGGATGTAATACAGAAGGCGCCGGGCCGCCTTCACCCACAGGGTGTAGTGGGCTGCCGCCCCAGGTCGGGGAGTTTGGGCTCGAGGCCCAGGAGGCATCATCACGTGCGGGGCCCATTGCAGATACGGCTAAGGCAGGTGAGGACCCGGACCGGGTCAGAGCAGCAGGGGGGTCCCTGAGATCAGATGCTGATGGGGCTGCGGTGGGGCACACCCCTCTCTTCATGGGCACCCCGCCACCACCCCAAGCCACGTCTGCGGACCAAGCCGAGCCGCTTGAGGAAGCAACATGAGATGGCGTGGTATGCTTCAAGGGGGCATGATTGGACCCCTGGCTCGAGGGAGACCCCTTCCCAGGTGTAAAGGCAAAGTCATTGACAGGGTCCTCTCGCACAGCACCGTGCATTAGATGTAGAGGCCCAGCAGGTGAACCCCGAATGTCCCTTGAATGCAAAGGGGGGTAATGAGACCGGTGATGGTCAGATCCATCAGGGTCTGCCAGAGCACAGTCCCCATCCCCGGCCCCCGGGGTCTGCATATCCCAAGTGATGGTCAAGGGATCCTCAGAACCCCTGATGTTAAAGTGGGGGTCTTCAGCTGCCCAGTTGATGGAGCTGTTATGTGGTGTGGGAGCTTGAGTGCAGGAGGGCTCCTGGCTGAGAGACAGAGAGGCAGTCCCAGTGTTCCTGCTGGTAGCAGGGGCCGGAGATTGGCTGGTGTTGGGATCAGCCGGAGGGGAGAGACGAGGAGTCCCCTGAACACACTTCTAATACATAAATCAGTGGCACACTAAAGACTAAAATAAAACCTCAAAAGGGATATAGGAATTGGAAATGCATTACAGTAAGAAAAAAATTTAAAAATGGGACTCTTAGTTACAGTATTTTATCAAAGATTGTTTTTTAAGTCACCCCCCAACCGTCCCGGGGGGTTCCCGGCAGGGAGTCCCCCACATAAACATGTTACCTGCTAAGGTCCCCGGTTTTTATTTTCCTTAGCTGTAAGCTTTCCATATTCCCATATACCTTTGAGGTTTTACTTTGTCTTTAGTGGCCCCTGATTTATGTATTGTGTATTCATTGCCTTTTCAGGTGCACCTATGTTACGTTTTAAAAAATATATTTTAGATGTGCCCGCCTTTTACATTTTGTAGCTATTTGGGGATGGCAAATTTTTGGCTTTGCTGCACTCAGCCCTCTTTTAAAAACAGTGCGGATGATTCAATGCAGGTTCCTACGTCCTGGGGAGGTGCAGTCGGAATGGAAAATCTAGCCAGGTAACAGTTTTAGTGTAGGGATCACCTGTCTGGAACCCCGAGTGTTGGAGGTGAGCTATACATCTTTGATCAAACACTGTAAACTCAGAGTCACAGGTTTTTCATATTTTCCTTAGCTATAATGCATTTCCTATATTCCTATATATCTTGAGGTTTTACTTAGTCTTTAGTGTGCCACTGATTTATGTATTAGATGTATGTCATTGCCTTTTCAGTGTGCACCTATGCTTACGTTTTCAAGTTATTTTAGATGTGCACGCTTTTACATTTTGTAGTCTATTTGGGAGATGGCAAACTCATTGGCTTGCTGCACTCAGCCACCCCTTTTAATCCGTGCGGATGATTCAATTGCAGGTTCCTATCGCTCTGGGAGTGGCAGGTCTGAATGGACTTAGCAAGGTAAAATGTTTTAGTGAGGAATCACTGTCTCGGGAACCTTGAGTGTTGGGAGGTGAGCTTAATACAATCTTTGATCAAATTACTGTAAATAAGAGTCCCAGGTTTTTTCATATTTTCCCTTTGCTGTAAAAGCATTTCCTATATTTATATACCCTTGAGGTTTTACTTAGTCTTTAGTGTGCCATGATTTATGTATTGATGTATGTCATTGCCTTTTTCAGTGGTGACCTATGCTTACGTTTTCAAAGTATATTTTAGATGTGCACAGCCTTTTACATTTTGTACCCTGAGCACACTGACCTTGTCCCCCATGGGGTACATCGCGGGGTCCCGCGTCGGGCATCGTCGCTTCATCCAGAGCCTGCGGTGTGAGGCCGCACACACTGCGCTGCGATGCGGCTGCTCCATCTCCCATCTCCTTCTGTTGCGGGTCCCTGGCCGGTGAAAGCAGGTTGGTCTGTAAGGCCGGAGGAGTCGGAGTGCTGGAGCGAGCGTCCGATGCTGTCGGGACGGGAGCAGGAGGCTGCGCTGACGTCCGGCGTTTAGACCGCATGGAGGGTGCTTGGCAAGATGGCGCCTGCGATTCCAGCGTGCAGCCGGGTGGTTCTGCTTCTCCTAACCCCTGCAGGGGTGCGAAAAAGTTGGAGATGGTAAGACCCCCAGGTTCCACAGTAGTGCCTTTTTGTTCTGTCTTTGACCCATTTGGAGCGTCTGGAAGCAGGAATTATGCTTGTCCCTGGAGGAGCTCCTGTGAAGCACGTCTTGTCCCTTACATAGCTAGGCCATGCCCCGTCCTCTCTTTTAACACAAATACAACATGGAGAACTTAGATATCACTCCAACCTCACTGTAGACGAACAACAAGCCCTGAATAACCTTCATAAGGCCCATGACATAATTATCAAACCCGCCCACAAGGGCGGAGCAATCTTCATCATGGACAAAGACATGTCCTTGGAGAAATTTCAGAGACAATTATCAAGATCGACAACATACATACCAATAGATAGAGACCCTACCTTTGCCATTAAAACCCAGATCATGGATCTGACGGAACAGTACAAAACTCTAGAAATCATCGATACCCGGACTGCAGAATTTCTGGTTAACCACTACCCTATCACACCTGTTTTTTACATTTTGCCGAAAATACACAAGCACCCGACTAAACCCCCGGGTCGACCTATTGTGGCCTCCACAGATTCGATTCTTTCCCCACTTTCGGTACTACTTGAAAAAATTCTGACACCGCTGGTCAGATCTACGTCTTCTTTTCTCCTAGATACAGGAGACTTCCTCAACAAAACCAAGACTATTTCTCCTATTCACAAACCCCATATACTAGTGACATGGGATGTCACTAGTCTCTATACCGCCATAGATCACACGTTAGGCATCGATTCTGTGTCTAGATTTCTCGATTTACACAATTTCTCTGATGTAGCCAAACGGTTCTGCTTAGATTTACTCCAGTTAATCTTATACAATAGCTTCTTTCTATTTGGTAATCAATTTTACCTACGACAAAAAAGTACAGCCATGGGCAGCAACGTGGAACCTCCTTACGCCAACATATACACTCTCCAACTCACAAGGATAGGAACTCTCTTGATCCTGACCAGACTGTCAAACGTTAGAATGAAACTCTCACAACCACCCTGGACATGTAGGCACCACTCGCACACTGCACCACCAGAGTCAGACGCCTGCAGCCTTGGCACACGCCTCAGACTCACCATCTGCAGTGAGGTTCCAGGTGTGCGGAGCGTCTGTGGAGAAAGTCAAAGCTACCTGCAGACTTTCTCCACTATAAATTCATGCTCAGGACCTACCACACTGCCCTTCACTGCGCCAAACAAAAATATTTCATCTCCCTCATCTCCACATTACACAACAACCCTAAACGTCTGTTTGACACCTTCCACTCCCTCCTCAGGCCCAAAGCTCAGGCCCCGGTCACTGACCTCTGTGCTAAAGACCTGGCCACTCACTTCAAAGACAAAATTGACAGTATCTGGCAAAACATCACATCACAATCCCCAAATAACACCCATCCTGTCCCTCGCACATCCTCTAATCTGCTCTCAGCCCTTGACCCGACATCAGAAGAAGAAGTGTCCAGGCTCCTCCTGTCTGCTCGCCCCACCACCTGCTCTAGTGACCCCATTCCCTCCCACCTCGTCCAGTCTATTTCCCCAGCTGTCCTCTCTTACCTCACTACAATCTGTAACCTCTCTCTCTCCACTAGGATCTTTCCATCTTCCTTTAAACATGCTGTTATAACTCCCTTACAGAAAAAGTCCTCTCTGGACCCGTCATGTGCTGCCAACTACCGACCAGTCTCTAACCTGCCCTTCATCTCCAAACTCCTTGAACGCTTGGTCTACTCTCGCCTGATCCGCTATCTCTCTGCTAACTCTCTTCTTGACCCGCTGCAATCAGGTTTCCGCACCCTACACTCCACAGAAACTGCTCTTTCTAAAGTTTCAAATGATCTCCTGACAGCAAAATCTCAGGGTAACTACTCATTGCTGCTTCTCTTGGATCTCTCTGCAGCGTTTGACACTGTGGATCACCACCTCCTCCTCAACATGCTCAGCACCATCGGTATAAAGGACACCGCTCTCTCTTGGATCTCTTCCTACCTCTCTGACCGCTCCTTCAGTATCTCATTTTCCAATTGTACCTCCTCTCCTCTTCCTCTTGCTGTCGGGGTTCCTCAGGGATCGGTTCTTGGTCCTCTCCTCTTTTCACTCTACACAGCCCCCATTGGACAAACAATCAGCAGATTTGGCTTCCAGTACCATCTCTATGCTGATGACACTCAACTATACACTTCCTCACGAGACATCACTCCTGCCCTCCTACAAAACACCAGTGACTGTCTGGCCGCTGTCTCTGACATCATGTCCTCTTTCTATCTTAAACTAAATCTCACTAAAACAGAACTTCTAGTCATCCCACTGTCAAGATGATTAAATCAGGTGTGGAATCTATCTTTGTTCCACTCCTTATCCAATTAAATGTCTCCTCCGAATTATATTATTATTATTGCTGCCGACAGCCAGAGCTCGAGAAGTATGACCGACACCTTCTGTTTCAGACATGAAATCTAAATTTTAAATACAAAAATTTACTTTCCAGCCCCTTTTTAATCAAAACCCCTAATTTTATCCAACAAAAAATTTAAAAAAATTTGGTGGTCCGGACAAGTTTATTAAAAATTTTTCCAAAAACAAATGAACCCCCTTACCAATTACCCCCCTTTCCCCCGAACCCTCCCCTTTGTTTTAGGGGGGGCCCCTTATTTCTTTTTTAGCGAAACGAATCTGCTCAAGGGAAAGCTTTTTTAGGGGAATAATCTGAACGAAAAAAGTATAGATAAAGTAAAACTTTTTAAAAACCCAAATTTTCCCTGTTGAGCTTAATAAGAATAAAATGAAAAAAAAACCCCTTTTTATTTTTTTCCCTTTTAAATTTCCCCAACTTGCAGTCCCCCCCCCCTAAAAAACCCCCAAAAAAACCCCTTTTTTTAAAAGAAAAACCCCCTTTCAGGGGAAAAGGGGAATGTGATGCTTTCCCTAACAGTAAACCCCCAAGTTAAGAACCCCCCCCCGGGTGAACGGGGTTGGAAGGGGTTTGTTGAACCCCTGAACCACTGTCGGCTTGCTCCATGGGGGGCGAAAGGGCAAGAAACCCCCGGGCCCCTCCCCCCGAGCCTTTGATGGTAAGGGGTGGGGAGTTAAAAACCAAACCCGTCCGCCAGGGTCCCCCCCTCGACCCCGGGCCCCCGGGAAAAGGGCCTTCCCAATGGGAAATTGGTTAACAACTCATAAACCTCAATGATTCTGGCATTATGAGGGAAAGGGTGGCGCCCTTAAATTGTTCCCCCCTATTTCCCCTTGTAAGGCATCTGGGGTGTAATTAGAAAAACCCTCTGCTGTTTAAAAATAGTTGAATTTATTTTGTTTGATTGTTATTGGGGTAAAGGTGATTGAAAACCCTTTGCCCTGGCCCCCCCTAGTTTTGGGAATTCACCCAGGCCCCCCCGGGTTTGGCCCTCTTGCTTTTTTTTCCCACAACCCCAGAATGGGACCCCCATATAAAAGGGAAAAAGGGGGAAAAAGTTCGGGATGCCCTTTTTGGGTTTGCAGTCACTTTCCCTTGCAGTGTAAACAGGGGAAACCCAGGGGGGGTTTCTTTTTTCAATTTTCCCAAAAGGGGTTTGGGGGAAAAAGGAGTACTTGGTATGGCCACAACTGGGTCCAGATAATCTTGACGTGTTCTCCCCCCCACCCCTAAGGGTCACCAGGTGTGTTTTGATCGGGGGGTCTGGATTGGAATGGAGGAGAACACTTTTGGCAGGGATTATTTTTCTTTTAAGGTCTGGGGGATGGATCGCTGGCCCCCCTCAGGGGGGATGGCGAAAGCCCACCAGGGAGTGGGGGTTTTAAGTGGGTCCCGGTATTCCCCAAGGCCCGCAGCAAAGCGGGATGGTTTGCGGGCGGCGGGGGGGGGCCCACCAGGTAAACTCCCCCGGGGTTTGGGTTGCCTGGGGGTGGCGGAAAAAGGGTTTAACGGGTAAGGCCCGGGAAAACTTTCGTAGTGGGGGGAACAGGCGGGGAGGTCGGGGACAGGGGGGCTCTGGTTTTTTAGATTTGACGGGCCCAGGAGGTAAGGACAGGGGGCTCTGGTTCTTTGGGGACGTGACGGGCAGGAGGCGGGGAAAGGCGGCTCTGGTTCGTGGCCCGGAAAAAACGTGGGGAAAGACGGTCGGTAACGGTAAGGAAAGGACAGGAACCCCAATAGAACGTTTTTTCTCCCGGGAATATACCCCCAAGGGAAACCCGGCGAGGGCCGGCAGGAAGGGGCCGGATTTAAAAATGGGAGTCAGTCCCGGCAAATACCCAATTACTGGCGCACTCCCCCTTTTAAATTTTTCAAAAGGGGGTTTGCGCGCACCCTGGGGGGGGAGCCACGCCCCGGGGGGCTGAGACTGACTAGAAAGGAAATGGGGGGGCCCCGGGGGAAAGGGTGGGCGCGGGGGGGGAAACCGGGACGGGAAGGGGGACCCAAACCCCGGGGGTGGGGGGCGGGGCTCCCGCTGGGAGCGGGGAAACCAGGGGACGCACCGGGCGCCCCGGAAACAGGGGTTTGGCGGGGGCCCTTTCCGTGACGTACCCCCCCCCGGGGCCCCTTCTCTTAGGGAAATTGTTTGAAAAATTCGGGTTTGAGGGTTGGGGTTTCCCAGGAAAATTCTCCCCCGGGTTTCCCCAAGCCCTCTTTGGGGAAACCAAACCCCTTCCAGTCCCCCAAAAAAAGTATCGCTTTCCCCTTTGTTTTCCTCGTCCCCCAGAATCTCTTTGCCCTCGAAGACTTTTTGGGGCGCATCAGCCACGGGGACAAAAAGGGAACACCCTTCTGAAAAAAAAACGATTTAAGGACCAGGGGTTTAAAGTAAGGAAAAATGAAAGGGAAATTGAGGTTCTCATCGTAGGGGGAGCCAAAAGTTTGTATGACCCCGGGGTTTGGGAATGGGTGATGACCTCAAAGGGCCCCAGGAAACGGGGGGGTCCGTTTAGGGAAAAGGGCCCATTTTTTTTGGGCCCGGACTATCTAGAGGGAGAGCAACACCTTGTCACCTGGGGGGGAAAACCGGAGGGGGGATTCTTCTTTTGCCCGCTTTGGGGGTTTTTCATGCGTGGGAAGCGGGGGAGCAGGACTGAGGTCGGGGGCCCAGTTTGGGTCTTTATGTTTGGCCATGATCTGCCCCGGGACCCCCCCAAGGGGGAAGGTTGCCAGGGGAGAGGAGGGCGGGGTTTGCGGGGCCTACACGATTTTTTAAAGGGGGAGCCCCCCCGCGGCCCTCAGATTTAAAGGGGAAGTTATAAAAAAACCCCGCCCAGGGCAGTAAATTAAAACCAAAATTTATCTGCCGAGGACAAAAAAGGCAAAGGGAAAAATTTCCCAAGATTTGGGTTACCCTCTCCACCTGGCGTTTGTCTGGGGGGGTGGTAGGGGGAAAAGAAAAAAAAGTAGTTTTCACCGGAAGTTGGTTGCACGGGTCCCCAAAACCTGGAGAAAAATTGAATCCCCGGTCCGAGACAAATTTGCTGGGGGAAAGTCCCTGCAGACGAAACCCCATAAAGGGAAAAGAATAGTTTCCGCCAGGGGGGAAGGGGCGGGTTTGGCAGCCCTGGCAGGGGGAAGAAAGGGCCCCCATTTAAAAAAGGATCCCGTAATCCCCCAAAAAAATGGGGGTTCCCAGACGAGGGAAAGGGGAGGTGTTATGAACCCCCATGGAAATGTTGGCCCAAGGGTTGGTTGGAATGGGGGGGGGTTTTTGTATTTCCTGTGGTTTGTGGGGGCCCATCTTGGGGGCGGGCACAGGAGTCCAAGACAAAACGAAGCCCTTTAAAACGCCTTTTTTCAAGTTCAGGCCCCCCAATAAAAAGGGATTTTTCAGGTGGAAGGTTTTTTCCGGCGCGGGAATGACCCGCCCCCCAATGGGGGGAAATGTCCCCCTTTTTTAAAATTTAGGGTTGTAGAGAGGAAAGGGGAAAATTTAAAGCCCCTTCCAGGGGGGGCCTTCCCGGAGGCCCAACGGGAAAGCTGCCGAGAGGAAAACTTTTCTGGGGGTAATTTGGTTCGGGGGAGAAGTATCTTCCCCCACCCATCGGAGGCACGGGAGAGGGGTTTTTTTTAAGCTTCACTTTCTTTTGCGGGCCCTAAAGTGGATCTAAAAAACGAAGGGGGAAAAAGAAGAGCGCCACCTTGGGGCCCGTGGGTTAAGTCCCCTGACCCCGTCTAAAAGATATTGGGGGTTTCCCTTGTGGTCTGAGTGATGGGAAAGGGAAAAAGGGGGAAACCCTCCGCAGAAAAACCACCCCTCCCAAAAGCCAATTTTTTGGCTATAGCCCCCGGGTCGCCAATCGTTTTAATTCCTCTGGGGCCAAAACGAGAAGTCTTGGAGAAGAACCCGCAAGTTACATTCTTCCCGTGGGCCCTTTTTGGAAAAGAAACTGCCCCGGGCCCCTCCCACTGATGGGGAATCCCCTCCAGGTGAATGGTTTTGGGGGGGACCAGGTGCAAGGATAGTTTGCCGTAGAGAAGGGGCCTTGAGCTTCGAAAGCCTCTTGGGGCCTCGACGGGCCCAGCTGCGTGGATTGGTTGTTTTTTGGTTTGAGAGCCCCTTATGGGGGCCCAAACCAGGTAGAGAAGTGCGGATAAAGGGGGGAAAATTAGAAGTTGCAAAAGCCAAAGAAGCGCTGGATACCCCTTTTAAACCCAAAGGGGTTTTTGGGGCCCACTGAAACACGGCTGCCCGCTTTGCGGGGGTCCTTTCCGTAGGTTTTGATAAAGATGAAGTCCCCCGGAAAACGGGGGGGGCTAGTCGGGAGGGGAAAGGGCACTTCCCTGTTTTGGCATACAGATGGTTTCCGGAGATGTTCAGTATTTGGACAAAACATGGTGGGGTTTTGAGTTCGAGGTCAGGGGTCCCCGGAGGATGTCCCCAAGGTAGCCCACCACGCAGGTTTAGAGGAGGCCCCTAAAAAAAACGTCATTCACGAGCCCCCTAAAAGGGGACGGTGGGGAATTACAGAGCCCAAAGGGGCCCATCCCGGGTATTTCGAAGTCCCCACCCCTGGTGTTGAAGGCGTCTTCCATTCATCGCCCTTGCAGATTCGGCCAGGTTTAAAACCCTTCAAACCCAACTTGGAAAAACCCTTGGCGCCCTGCGGGATAAAAAAAAAAAAGGGTTTGTAAATAAAGCGGGCAAGGGGGTTAACTTTTTCTTTACCGGGTTCTTGTTCACCCCCCGGTATCTTAGCGGGCCCAAGGTACAGTTCTTCTTCTTAACAAAAAAAAAAACCCCGGGGCCGGGGGAAAGACGGGGGATTTCCCGGGAAATTGCCCCCCTTCCTGAGATTCTCCTGGTTTTGTATTCAGACAGGGCTTGGGTCTCGGGGAAACCGCAGGGGTAGAACTAGGCCTGGGGGAGGACTGGTACCCGGCGGGAAAGGGTAAATGGGGCCCAGTCGAAATGGACGATGGGGGGAGGAAAGACTCTCGGCTTGTTTCCCCAAAAGAACACATCGGCTTTACCCCGGTATTCGGGGGGCCCCCCCGGGGGCAACGGCTACTTTTTGGGTGGGGGAAGGGGGGGGAGCGGGAAAAGAAAACGGGGCAAAAGGGTTGCCCCCAAACAACCCCCCCGGGCATTTTGGGCCCCCAACGAATCACCTCCCCAGGGGAACCAGCCGGATAGGAGAGGGGGAGCGCCCCAAAAGGGAGTCCAAAGGATCCCAACGAGGAGCGAGGCCCAAAACGTAAAGGGAGATTTTCCTCCTTTTTGGGGGCCCCCCCGTGGAGGGACAGTGGTTTGGGGTGACAAATGGATTAGTGTCGAAAGCAGCCCCCCGCTGATGGCGGGGGGTTTTTGTCAAGGGGTTTTCCCCTTCGTCCCAAAACCGGGGGGAAAACCCGGGATACTGCTTCCTAGAGGTGGGGAAATTGAATTTCCCCTGCAGGCCCGATTTCCAAAAAAACCCCGGAAAACTTAAAACGTGATCCCAGTCTCAGGAAGGGACCTGCACGGGATAAAACAGGCGTGGAGAGGGGGGAGGTTTGAAACCTGGGAAAATCCCCTCTCCCACAGTCCTAGGTGGCGGAATTTTTTCCCGCGGGGCTTGGGAGTTTGGGGCAAATTTCCCCCGGGGAAAATTTGCTTTTGGGTCCCACAGTGAGGCACAAATTCCTTTGCCGTGCTGGGCCAAACTCTTGTTTCGGAGGGGAAAGGGGGCCCGATCAAGGGGGCTTGGGCCCCTGGGGTGGGTTTTGGGGCGACTGTGGTGCAGGAGACCTGGGGGAAACACCTTTTTCCCAGGCGAAAAAAAACCCAGGCGCGGGGTTTGGGGCCCAGACGACGTTCCCCGAAGCCCCCTCCTCCCTCAAATGAAGCGAACATCGATGTGAGTCGCTAACCGGATCAGGTCATGAGGGGGGAAACGGGAGGTCTCTGGGGGCCAAGACGTCCTTAACTCGGTTTGGGAGAGCCCTTTCTTGAAGGGGCAAAAAGAGCGGCCCTCATTTCAAGCCCGTTCAGAGGTTAGGGGTGGGGAAAAAATTGAACCGTTTTGTTTTCCCCGGACAGCCCCCCCTGGCGTTTCCCAGCAGGGGGAAGCACGAGCTGGCCTAAAAGAATTGGGGGAACTCGTGGGGAACGACGTAGATTCGTGTCACTGGATCGCCCCTGTCCCGGGGTGAAACCCCAAGGGCCCCCAGGGCCCCCCCCGGGAGAGGGGTGACCCAAAGGGCCCCCATTTCCCCCGTGCGGCGGATTGGTGGGCCTTCAGCTCCTTGTGCATAGGGCATTGGGTGATGAACCCCCCTGCAGAGTTTTGGGAAATCACCGAAACGGGGGAGGGGGAAAAAGGTGACAGTTGGAAGTTTGGGGAAACCCCTCTGAGCCCCCGGGCCTTTGGGGGCAGGAACAACCCTGGAAAAGGGGGAGGCTGCTGCTGTTGGAGCGGTGACTGGGCTGTGAAACCATGGGGAGGGGTTGTCGGCTGCTGCGCTGGCTGCGCGATCTTTTGCAATTGTTGACCACGCCGGGGGTGATGTTGGAAAACGTTTGGGAAAGGGGGCACCTTGGGGGACCCAGGGCTGGACCCAAAATGTAGGTCTGGAGGTGGACCCGCGGAGGTCAGGCCCGGGCCCGGCCCTTGGTTTTTAGATTTTAGAAGGCAGGAGGTCAGGACAGGCGGCTCGGGGTTCGTGGGGGGTAAACTTTAGGAAAGACGGGTCGGTACAGGGAAGGGGGAGGACGGGAAAACCCCCAAATTAGAAGCTTTCCCCCGGGAATATACCCCAAAAGGCCCGGCGAGGGCCCCGGCGGAAGGGGCCCGGGAAATTTAAAAATAGGAGCAGTCCCCGGAAAATTGGGCCAAATTTAAACCGGGGTGAAATCCCCCTTTAAAAATTTCAAACAGGGGCCGCGAGCGCCATAGGGGGGGAAAGGCCACGGGGGGAAAGGGGCTGAGAGGACTGAGGGAATGCGGGGGTAAGTGGACCCCGGGGGGGCCCCGGGGACAGGAGGGACCCCGAACCCGACGTGCGGGAGGGGGGGGGGCCCCGCTGGGACCCGGCCCCCACGGAGGGCCCCAGCGCCCCGGGAAAGAGGGCGGGGGCCCTTTCCGGGAAATTTTCAATTCATTATATTTACTGTTTAGCCATAGGCAAACTTAAAATCTATCAGTTCTTATCTGTTAAACACAAAACGTAATTTTTATTATACCCTAACTCTTAACCTCTATAAAACATTTTAAAAAAAACCTGTTTCTCTAACCTCATCTTTTAAACCCTTTTTTTTGTTTTAAAAAGGGGGGAAATTAACTCCCTTTCTATTATCAATTGGTGGAGCCCACCTACTAACAGGGGACCCTTTATTTACTATAGAAAAGAACTAGCCTCCAGATAAGGGATTCCCAAGCCAATATTTGGGGGAAAGGTCTTTTCCCTAATTCTTAGAACAGCCCAAAAAAAGGGCCCCCCTTTGGGGCCCCCCCTTTGCAAAAGGGACACTTGTAGACAGAGGTGAGAGATCACATTTAAAATGTAAATTCGCCCTCCCCCGACTTTTTCCCAACCAGAAACCGGGCTTTATCAAGGCTTAGAGGTCACTCTTTTTTTTTCTCTTGCGAGATTCCCAATTTTTTGGAGTTTTTGTGGGCAAAATTTTCAATTCATTAACCCGATTTTTTAACTTTTTTTTAAAAAGGCTATCATTCCTACCTCAATGCTATGTGTGAAACCCCCTTAATCTGGGGGGGGCCTATAAAAAACTATCTCCTAGGAGGGGAGACGTGGGGCTAAACTTTGGGGGATTTTTGAAAAAAATTTGGGTGTAATGGGTAGGATCTCGGGCCAGGGGAAAAGGGTGTTTTTTGCTGCCCTTTAGAATTTTGTTCTTCAAAGTGGGGGTTTATTCTTTCCACTTTTTTCCCCCGGATTCCCCGAAGGGAGGGAGTGGCAGGGGTTTGGTCCAGCTCCTTAAATAGTTTCCAAAAAGTCCCCTGGTTACCCTTTTGAAATGAAGGGAGGTCCCCTTTGGGCAGAAATTTAAAAAACCCCGGGATCCCCAAAACTGCATATAACTCTCTCAATAGTTTCTTCACGGTGATTTGGCAGTCATTTTTGGGAAATGGGTTTGAAATTTCCCGACCATCCCGAGGGAAAATAACCCCCTTACTAGAAATACTTGTATTTTCCCCTCTTGGGTAATTAAAAAAGTGTTTAGTCTGGATTTTGCTGGAGAGGATTAGGGGTTTTTAAAAAAAAACCCCAAAAAAAGCCCCCCCCCTTGGGGTTGGGATCAGTCCTCCTGGGGGTTTCAAGTATTTCATTTTTTCCCCAAAAATTTAGGGATGGTATTGCCGTGGGGGGAAAAGAAGATTTAATGGGTGCTAAGGTATATTTTTTGTTTTAAGAAAAACATTTGGCTAGTTCATCCCCCGGGTAGAAAAGAGGCCCCTTTTACTTTCAGCCCGGATATAAATGCCCGGGTTTAAAAAAAAGTCTAGGGGCTTTCCTCTAGAATCCATTTTGGTGTTAATCTTCCTGCTCCCCAATTCCCCCCCCCCCCCCGCTTTCCCCCCTTTTTTCGGGCTTGTTTGAGTTGTTTGAGATTGGGCTCAAAAAGGGTTAAAAACCTGGGTTCAAAGTTTTTGTTTGGTTTTTTCTCTTCTTGTTCCTCTCTATTCTTTCCTTCTTCTTTTTTTCTTCCCCACCTTCTTCTTTCCTTCTTTTTTTTTCCCCACCTTCTTCTTTTCTTCTTCTCACCTTTTTCCCCCTTCCCCTTTTTTTCAACCCTTCTCCTTTTTTTCTCACATTCTCCCTTCTTTTTCTCACTTCTCTTTCTTTTTTCTGCTTGGTTTAGCCATTTTTCGCAATCCTCCTTTTTTCCCCTCGAATCTTGGGGGAGGCCGTGGGCCTTTGCAGCCAAATCTGCCCCTGTAGGTGCCCTTTTTCTTCCGCTGTCTCTATTTTTTCCCGGGTTTTTTGTCTTCCAAAACCCGCCAATTGGGCCCCCCGGCAATTGGGAGCTTTCATCCGAGTCCGAATGGGGTTTTTTGATTCTTGATAGGGGTTCCTCTAGGCTGTCCGGGAAAAATTCGCCCCCGGGCCCCTTTTTTGGCCCCCCAAATTTTTTCCCCTAGGCCTGAGTTTGGTTTTTTGGGCCCCCTGGTTCCCCTTTTTCTTTGGGGAGATTACCCGTTCCGTTAAGCCCGAGGGGGTTCCCCCTTTTGGGGGCCCCCCGGCCAATTCCCGCCCCCGGTTAAAAGATGCAGCCTTCATGGTTTCTTGCAAGTAACCACAGCAAATCCTGTATGGAATCGTCCTTGATCATCTGCATATCCAGATCACATCTGTGAAGAAGACATAGTCTGGGTTCTCCAACTTGGATGTAGAGACAGTAGGAAGATGGGAGGTTTCAGCCTCCATTTGTTCAAGACAGTCATGAAGAGGTTCATCCGCAGCAGACTGGTCTTCATCTGTGGTAGACTGATCGGTGGTGTTTTTTGTGTTTTAGGTGTGCTGGCAAAGACGTTATCACTCGACAGTTGCATATCAATGTTTACATTAGTAGTAACAAGCGAATTGCACGGAGGAGAGATAGGAGTCGGAATGTTAGGTGTACCAAGATGGCTGCTGTTCAACTTCAACCTGGAACTTCCGGGTTCTTTGGATTGCTTAGGACTACAAATATGGCCACAGGAAATGCAAAGGGTTTGGTTTTGCCTTTCCGGATACAGAGAATGTTTGGACTTCATAAAAATGGCTACAGAAAATAATTGGAGGTTCTGGCACGGGAGGGGCAGGAGTTGAGGTAATACAAGGTGTGATCAGTGTTGTACGTTCCCTCCCACAATCTATGCAACTTTCAGTGTTAATGGAATTTGATTACGTCAGTCCACCAACTCTGAAAATCGCCATCTTGTAATGGCGGCAGCTCACTCTTTATACATATGCATTCCTCAAATACTTTTTATTTTTTACATTCAGTTTCAATGTAACTATGCTTTGCCAAGACCTCGTTACTTTCATTCAGTGCTTGTCTCCCACATACTAGCATTTACTCTTTGTGATTTATGCTTGTTGCACAGAGCGTAATTATGCCTTTTCTCTCAAGTCTCATATATTTTTTTTTTCCTATTTTTCTCTTCGACCAAACTACTCGACTGCACCTTTTGACTGAGCGCTATAATTTTTCAGTACACCATACAGCCGAGGGGAGAAATTTGCCCAGCTACAACCCCCCTTAACAGATGCTTTGAATTGAAGCCAAGGTTATACACTCTGCCAGAATTTCAGTGTGAAAGATAACAAGTGATGTAGCTTGAATATAAAATTAACCCTGAAAGCATACATACACAGCATACAAACCTAACACTAATCAATGGCTTCTGCTCGTCAGCAGCTAATCTCAAATATTCTCAAAAAATGCAGATCATCTGTCTATAACTATACCTGTATATAACTTATGACAGGCTTCGGTTTCCTACCGGGTCGCTTATCAGGAGTTCAGATCATCTGTCTATAACTATATCTGTATATAACTTATAACAGGCTTCGGTCTCCTACCGGGTCGCTTATCAGGAATTCAGATCTTCTGTCTATAACTATATCTGTATATAACTTATGACAGGCTTCGGTCTCCTACCGGGTCGCTTATCTCTGATATCTCATTTTCTTTTCCATCAGGAGCCCAGCTCCTGACCTACACTGAAATATGATACTGAAAGGAAAATACACTATCCAGTTACGTATACTTTACAGAGCAACAAGCAGAGGCATTAATTGGTAGCATTTATAGGTATACGCATATGATACGCACACCTGTACCAGAGCACACGCTAGAGGCACACCTGAACACTTACACAGATCTCCTAAGGGAGGCGACAACCACCAAAAGACTTTCAATAGAATGTCCGAAAAACAGATAAGTCACAGACTAAAAGTCTGCTAACTTACCTATTTCTGTGGGGTTGATCAGGCCCCAAGTGATTCGGGCACTCCAGGACCGTTCAGTCGATGGTAAGGCGTCAGCCCCCCTCCGGATAGTCCTCGGACGTTTGAGAGCACGGCACCACTGTCAAGATGATTAAATCAGGTGTGGAATCTATCTTTGTTCCACTCCTTATTCAATTAAATGCCTCCTCCGAATTATATTATTATTATAGCTGCCGGCAGCCAGAGCTCGAGAAGTATGACCGACACCTTCCGTTTCAGACATGAAATCTCAAGTTTAATCACAGTAAATTACATTCCAATAGAACTTTTTAATCACATGACTATTTTATCACTACATGATTGGTTAATTGGTGGTCACTAAGAGACAAGTTATAATTTGCAGGTACGTATGAAACATTAGCTGATATGACACATTCCGAAGCTCTCCTCTGTATTATCTGGGGGGAGGAGAAAGGCCTTGACTTTCTTGGTTCTAGCAGATACTGCATCTGTCTCAAGGAAAGCTGTGTGAGAGATATCTGATAGTTCGATAAGAATGTATAGCAGTAAAAGCAGTTTAAACAAACTATCTGATGAGCTTAATAAGAATATAATGATGAAACAGACTTTTGATGTTTTTTTCCTTAAATTACCAACTTGACACCACCATCTACTAACCGACATCACCCTGCTATTTCTCTCTCCGTGTGTGGCACCACCATAACACCTAGGCAGCAGGCCCGCTATCTGAGGGTTATACTAGACTCTGATCTGTCCTTCACTCCCAATATCCAATCTCTTGACCGCTCCTGTCACCTGCACCTTAAGAACATCTCCAGAATATGTACTTTTCTCACTGTGGAAACAACTCAAATTCTCATTGTTGCTCTTATTCACTCTTGTCTTGACTACTGTAACTCCCTACTTGTTGGTCTTCCTCTCTGTAAACTCTCCCCTCTCCAATCTGTCCTGAATGCAGCAGCCAGGCTTGTCTTTCTTTCCAGCCGCTATACTGATGCCTCTACCCTGTGTCAGTCTCTGCACTGGTTGCCTATTCAGTACAGAATACAACATAAACTCATCACTCACACACATAAGGCTCTCCACAGTGCTGCACCCCCATACATCTCCTCCCTCATCTCTGTCTACCACCCTACCCTCTCTCTCCGCTCTGCGACGGATCTAAGACTACACACCTCACTCATCCGAACCTCCCCTGCCCGTCTCCAAGATTTTGCACATATTGCACCAGTTATCTGGTACATGTTACCCGATGTGATCAGGCACACCCACAACCCTCACAGTTTTAAGTGTGCTCTGAAAACTCATCTTCTTAGACAAGCCTATCAAGATCCCTAATTGTTTTCCCTCCAAATTCTGTCACACATTCGTCAATTCCTGCACTTTGGCACCCACAGGCACTTATCTGTATATAGATGTATGGTTGGGATGGCAGGTTCATCCACTTCTTATGTATAATACCCCATATTTATGTAACATTGCTGGTCCATTGTAAGCCAAGCACTTGTCACCCTTTGTTTCACCCATACACCCTAATAGATTGTAAGCTCTTGCGAGCAGGGACCTCACACTTCGTGTCTCATTTGTCAGTAGCTTTTTTACAATGTAATTTCTGGTTTGTCTGTGCTTATTCCCTCTATATTGTAAAGTGCTGCGGAATATGTTGACCCTATATAAATAAAGATTATTATTATTATTATTAATGTTTGAACAAGATCACATCTATAACCACCCCCCTTCTTTGGTTAAGATACATTGACGACATTTTTAGCATTTGGACAGGTACCGTTTCCTCCTTACTCCTCTTCCATTCCTTCTTAAATTCAGTCCTCCCTGACCTACAATTCACAATCAACTACAATACCAACAATATCAATTTTCTAAATACCACTATTAAGTCTGATGCCACTGGACACCTCACCACGGATCTTTACACCAAGCCCACAGACCGTAATAGTCTTCTGCATTATAAGAGCAATCACTCCCGGAGTACTAAGCTATCCTTACCTCGCTCCCAGTTCACGCGTGTATGCCGCATTGTTCAAGATCCCTCACAGAGACAGGACAGGTTAGATGAAATGAAAGCATGGTTCCAACAACGGGGGTACCCTGTACGATTACTTGACACATCCAAGGTTTCCAATCTAAACAGAACAACCCCGACAACTACCGACAACGCCACTGAACGTATACCATTGGTATTGAAATATCATCCTTTTATGCTTAAAATTCACCAGATCATTCGCAAATATTGGCCAATTTTAAAAAGGTCTTACCCACGTATAGCAGCCTTTCAGAGCCTTCCCCTACAATGCTATAAAAAAGAGAAAAATCTATGTGACCAGTTAGTAAAAGCAGATAATGGCCCCACACGCCCCACGACTAGACAGCTTACCTTCTCTACTGTACAACTAAACGAGGGACATTTCCTTGAATGAATTGTGCGCAGTGTTCGTCCGTCACACACCCACTCACTGGACAAAAGCTATTTCACTTGTCGCTCTAATTTTGTGGCATACCTGTTAAAATGCCCATGCGGTAAAGCTTACGTGGGCCAAACTTCATAAGCCATTAAGGACAGAGTGTCTAAACATAAGTCCACAATACGTTATCATGAAAATCTCCTTCCTATACCGGCACATTTTATGCATCATAACCACCAACCATCACAATTACGGTTTCAAGTAATTGAACATGTTCCAATACCCCGTAGAGGCGGCAATAGGACAGCAACATTACTCAGAAGAGAACGCTATTGGATACATACATTATCTACACTCGAAACTCTATGCCTTAAACAGGAGAATGATATGCGTTATTGATTGCCATGTGCTTTTTTGCCTTAAGTTATTCATTGTATTTAATTACTGAAATGTATTTATCCATTTACCTTTCCTATTTTTAGATCAAATGATATGGATGACACATGGGGTAATATTACTTTCATATTACTGTGATTGCCTTGTTATATCTGTCCTCATTGTTTGTCCTCTTTATCTTTTTTTTGCCACCTTAATACTTGTTTTTTCATTCTTTTCATTTTTCTTTGCTCTTATTTTGGCTCCCACATTTATCCCCACTACTATAGTTTATTCTGCATATTGTTCCTACTCTTTTACTTATTACTTTATTATATTACTTACTTTTAACATATACCTTTCTTTGTACAACTCATCTCTATGCTCTACTTACTGTCTCTCTTTCCTAATACATTCTCTACTTGCATAGTTACCATCTCTATTCCCTTTTGCCTACTTACTAGTCCCGTCCTTACTCTAGTGCGCCTGCGCCGCTTCCGACACACGCGCACTACATCACTGCTTGCCCTTTCCCTCTCTATACTCTTGCATTGTTGTGCGCATGCGCGGCTTGCTAAGCGCATGCGTGCCGGGTATATCCGGACGCCAGCAGGCATCGGCAGTGGCTGACGCCTCCATCCAGGCTCCGGAACGTCCCGTCGCGCTTCTCCTTCACCCAGGTACTTACGCTGGCTTTCCTCCCTCCCATTACTCTATATTTTAACTCCTCTCACTTATCCTGCTATTCTCTACCATTTATCCCCAACCTGTTCCAGGCATATTTACTTCAGCCTACCGCGGCTTCTTCCTTTGGGACACCATCCCTTAAAGATATATGGTAAATCAGCCCCTCTATTCTTGTATTTATTTTGACCCTTATACCTATTACCTTTTCCTTATTTTATGCCTTTTGTTCTTTAGCTAACATATACAGATATTACACTACTGCTGCTCTACAGTTTCCCTATATTTTATGTGGTAAGCCATAGTCACTATTTTTATTTCTTTCATCTATATACACAGCTATTTCTGTGCTCCCCTATTAACATTTCCCCTTTCCCTTTCAATCATACTTTCCCCTCTTCTCCCTTCTCTCACTTTCTCTTACTTTTGTCTTTTCATTTTATCTCTACCATACTGCCTCTTTCTCTTCTCTTTACTCTTGGTCATATTTTCACCATGCTCCGATTGTTCATACCATTTTTTCCTATTTTCAGATGTCTCTCGAAAAAGGCTACTAGCCGAAACGCAGATTACTATGACATCTTCCTTTTGCATATAATAAGAAAAAATACCCTTATGCAGTGTGTTGATCTTTTGTAAAACATCTGTTCAGCAATACTCTTAGATTTTGGTGCTTCTATGTTTTCGCCTCTGATATGTATTAAATAAATAAATAATCAAGTCAAAATCACTACAGGTGTGTGGTGAATATATCCTTTACTGTTTGCTCCCCGTAAGTCCAACTTGGAAAAAAATTTTGCGCCACACAGGCGATCGAACAGCTCCGAGATCAGAGGCAGGGGGTATCGATTTTTTATAGTAGTTTTGTTAAGCCCCAGATAATCGATACTGGGTCTTAGAGTACCATCTTTCTTTTCAACAAAGAAGAAGCCGGTCGCTGCAGGCGAGGAAAAATTGCGTATGAAGCCCTTACGGAGGTTCTCCTGGATATACTCAGACATAGCCTTAGTCTCCGGGACGGAAAGAGGATAGACTCTGCCTCGGGGAGGAGTACTACCGGGTTGCAGGTCAATAGGAAAATCAAACGACCGGTGCGGGGGCAGTGTTTCGGCCTGTTTTTCAGAAAAGACGTTGGCAAAATCCTGGTATGGAGTGGGCAGACCCGACAGAGGCTTCATAGACTTTACAGAGGCGGGCTGAAGAGCAGAATGGAGAACCGGAAGGCATCGCGAGTGGCACGCGGGGCCCCAACGGATAATTTCGCCCATGTTCCAGTCCGAGGTCGGAGCATGGTCTTGCAACCAAGGAAGGCCCAGGAGGATTTCCGAAGAGGAGCGAGGCAGAACCAGCAGTTTCAGAGTCTCCTTGTGTAGGGCGTCTATCTGCAAAGTGAGGGGCGCATTGCAGAACTGAATAGCCTCTTTTAGACATTCGCCACTGATGGAGGAGACAAACATGGGTTTCTGCAGAGGGGTCACCGGGAGACAAAATTTGGAGACCAGAGCTTGGCTGACAAAATTCCCAGCGGACCCCGAATCAAGGAAGGCGGTGGCTTGGAAGGAACTGTCCGGTGAAACTTCACAGAGTACGGGGATGGTCAGACGGAGAGAGGCCACACTGACACCTAGGGATGCCTCTCCTGCGAGCCCTAAGGTGCAAGAGTTCCCGGATGCACCGGACAGTCCCCAATGAAGTGGCCAGAACCGCCACAGTAGAAGCATAGCTGCCTCAGACGATTCTGCGAACGTTCTTCCTGGGTCAGGTGGGCTCTCTCGACCTGCATGGGTTCGTCCTCAGAAAGCATTGGCGGAGGAAGTGGAGGATGTTGGAAGACGGGAGCCAGACGAGGTAGCTGACGTGGACGGGCAACCTCCCGTTGAAGGCGAAGCTCTTGTTGTCTCTCCGCAAACCGAATATCAATTCGGGAGGCCAACCGAATCAGTTCATCCAGGGCAGAAGGCAGGTCCCGACCAGCGAGCTCATCTTTAATATGGCCCGAAAGGCCTTGCCAGAAGGTTGCCATCAAAGCCTCATTATTCCAGTCCAACTCAGAGGCGAAGGTGCGGAACTGCACAGAGTACTGACCCTCGGTAGAGTCCCCCTGACAGAGACGGAGCAGAGCTTGCGGTAGCGGAGGAGATGCAGCCAGGTTCCTCGAAGACGGTACGGAACCCCTGGAGAAAGGCTTGTAGATTCGATGTCAACGGATCTCCTCGGTCCCATAGCGGAGTGGCCCAGGCCAAGGTTTCTCCCGACAAGAGGCTAATTATAAAGGCCATCTTAGCCCGCTTGGTAGGGAATTGATGCCCCAACATCTTAATGTGGATGGAGCATTGACTGATGAAGCCACGGCATTTCTTGAGGTCTCCATCATAGCGTGAGGGAAGCGGCAGATGCAGCGAAGGTCCCGGTGCAGGAACAGGAAGAGCCATGGCTGCAGGAGCAACTGGTGCTGGCGAGGCGGCGCTCGCCGCAGGTGGAGGTAGACGGGCCGCATGATTCTGCATCATGGCCGTGAGCTGGTCAATAAGCTGGCTCTGCTGGGCGACAGCCGTCGTGACGTCCCGGAGAACGGGCAAGCGAACCCTGGTGGCCTCCATGGCCAGTTCCTACTGTAACGGGTTCGGTGGTTTCACTGGACCACCGCAAGCGATGGTTTAAGCCACGCCAGGAAGCGGAGTCTAAGTAGCCCCCAGTATTCACCAGAGCCCGCCGCAAAGCGGGATGGACTTGCTGCGGTGTGAGGCTACCAGGTCGCTACCCCTGACGTGACTTGCTTGCAATGGCGGCCGGGATAATGCGTGGTACAGAATCATAATCCGGAGATGTAGTCGGGGACAGGAAAGAGGTCAGGGCATGTAGCAGAGGTTCGTGGTCAGAGACAGGCAGACGGTCAGGGCAGGCGGCAAACAGGCAAGATCAGGAAACATAGCGGAACGGACTGGTACACAGACAGGACTTCCAACACTCTCTAGACTAGGTAACGCACACCAACAAACTGGCAGAAAGTGCTGAGGGCGTATTCCTTATATAGGACCAGTGGCCGGCAATAGAGCAATTACCAGGACACTGGCTCTTTAAATCCAGACCAGCGGTGTCGCGCGACCTAAGCAGCGGGTACGCGCGGCAGAAGGGACAGGCAGGAGCAGCGTGCACAGGAGCGTGGACAGGTAAGTGAGCTGGCGCCGGACCCTCTGCGTGCAGGGGTGCGGCCGCGGAGGGCGACGGCACCCGCACCATCCCCCATGACAATTCCTTGTAAAAAATGAAACATTTTCAGCTAAAATTGCAGATTGTTGGAAAAAAAACTAATTTGTCATTTTCCCAGCCTAACACCTGAATCACCTGTGGGGTCGATATACTCACTACACCCCTGGATATATTCTTTAAGGGGTGTGTTTCCAATATGGGGTCTTTTTAGGGCAGTTTATTAAGTTTTAACGCCTTAGGGCGTCCGCAAACCTGAAATGACGCCTACAGAAAATCGTATTGAAAATGAGACCCCAGAGTCCGGTAGGTGCTCCTCTACTCTGAGGCTTGTGGTTGAGCCAAATAACGCACTAGGCCCACATATGAGATATCTCTGAAAACGGCAGAATCAGGGGAATCAATATTAAGTTGCATTTCCCTGATCACATCTAATGTGTTCTTGTGAATAATAGATAAAAATTGAAAATCTGCAAAAAAAGTGAAATTTCACCTCCACTTTGCTTTAATTCCTGTGAAACACCTAATGGGTTAATAAACTTCCTAAATGCTGTTTTGAATACTTTAACAGGTGTAGTTTCTTACATTAAGTCATTTATGGGGGTATCTAACATACAGGCCAATAAAAATCAAGTTATAACTGTACTGGTCCATAAAAAAAAGTTTATTGATAATTTTCTTGAATATTTGAAAATTACTACTATATTTCTAAGCCCACTAATGTTTTTTTTTTTTTTTTTTTTAAAAGACATTTAAAAAAATTATGCCAACCTACAGTAGTTATATGGTAGATGCTAGTTATAACCTATTTTGAGTGGAATAACTATCTGTCTTACATGCGGAAATTTTTGAAGTTTAAAAATGGTAAATTTTTCAAATTTTTCACGATACTTTGATATTTTTCACAAATAAACCAGGACTTCTTGGACCAAAATTTCTTACTGTCTTAAAACACAATGTAGAATTATAAAGATTATGTCCTCGACACTCTCGGCCCTTGAAGGGTGCACACCAGTAGAAAGTGTACGTAGAAGGAAAAGTAGGTTGCACTCCAACGGTTGAGAATTTTAAATTTTTATTTTCTACAAAACTTTAATCATTCCAAATGACAAATATAAAAGCCGGCTTCATATATGGTGATCCATATCAACACGTATTTTATCAAAGATTCTAATAGCAGATGTTTCGATCTAAATTAGATCTTTCTCAATAGAATCTCTAAAATTAAAAAATTAAAAACAGTTATTAGTAATTAAAAACAAACAATGATTAGTCATGTTAGAACATCAAAGTTTTCAATTTCTTACCTATTCTTTAAATATCATTCATTTTCTTATGGTATATTCTTAACGGACCTAATAATGGCAAAGTATATAGATCACAAACAATGTATACAAAAAACTATTTACAAGAAACCCATATCCAAAACTCCTCTCTTGTTGATCCTATAATATTTATTCCTTATTATGTGTTCTAATATTGATCAATATCTTCAAAATGACACTATTGTTATCATAAAAATGTAGTGTTTCGACAAAATTGCTATTTATAAATGTAGTAATAAATTCAACCAATAGACGTCACTCATAGATCACAGCAGTTAACTAAAACAAATAAAAATCCAACCAGATATATTAATGGTGATAATGAGATCTATAATAGAAACAAATCATCACAGAAATATCCAAGGGGTATACATATATAATTTAGGATCAAAACTAAGTTCTAAGTCACTCCATATCCACGCTGAAGCTTACCATCACACACGTCCATGGTTGTAAAGTCGGCATAACAATCACAGACATCCCCTGGATCCATAAAAATAAGGATCCATCATCAATAATGCATCAAAATGGACATATCAAAAGACACATGAAGTGGTCAGATTACACTGATCCTATATCTAAACAGTACATGCATAAACATATGAGTAATAAAAATCAATAGACTGTATCCAATTTATGGATCTATAAATTTAACCCATTCATAAGATAATCAAAAATTCCCACCAGATCCATCACAACAGTGGTACACAATTTACAATATATCCAAAACCTCCTACATAGACACGTGAGATGGCAAAAATCTTACATTATAGATCTAACACAAGCGTCAGATCCTCATCATATACCTTCACAAATTGATACCAAAATCAAATACTCTGTTCACACCTCTAGGGGACAGAGTATCGAGGTGATACATCCAGGATGATTCTCTCTGTTTCAATAGTTTTATACGATCACCACCACGTCGAAGTGGTGGAATATGATCAACCACCTGGTATCTCAATTGTGAGACATTGTGGTTCTTCTCGAGAAAGGGGATGGAATGGGCAATAATAGCTCCCTTTGTCTAATAGTAGACTTATGTTTAGCAATACGGTCTCGCACAAGCTGGGTGGTCTCCCCAGTGTATGCGAGACCGCACGGACATTTGATGACATATACTACAAATCTGTAGTTACATGTAAAGAAACTCTTTATTTTAATCCTCTTTCCAGTATGGGGATGAGTTATGTATTCTCCCTTAGTTACATTAGAGCATTGCGAACAGCTCAGACATGGGTAAGTACCCTGTCTGGCTGTCTGCAAAAAAGTTTGCAGCGGGGTCTTCACCAGACTACCCACATCCACACGAATGATTTTATCACGTAGGTTTGGTGACCTTTTAAAACAGCTCAAGGGAGGTAACATAAACTCTTCTACTTCAGGATAAGCCTTACCCAATAACAGCCAGTTTTTCCGAATAGCCCTTGGATTTTACCACCAATGGGTGGAACGTCGTGTGACCCGCCATCCTTTTCATATTATCTTTTCTTTTACTCTGTCCTGAAATCCCTAATTTAGTCTTTTCCTCCTCCAATAATGATCTTGGATACCTCCTCTGTTCGAATTTGTCACACATTTCATCAAAACGAATATTGCGGGTATCATCTTTAGAGACTATCCTCTCAATTCGTTTAAGCTGAGATCTAGGAAATGCTCTTTTGACTGCCTTTGGATGATTACTTTTGTATTCCAATAAACTATTCCTATCTGTTTTTTTACTGAACAAGTCCACTTGCAGAGAACCATCTGAGTCCCTGATGATAAGTGTATCCAAAAAACTCTCCTGTGTTTCTCTATTATGAAGAGTGAATTTTAACTCAGGATATATATCATTTAGAATTTCAAAGAATTCATATACAGTAGGTTCCGGGCACCTCCATATGCAAAATATGTCATCTATAAATCGTAGCCACATTTTCGCATGTTGTTGAAATAGAGAGTTAGTATAGATATAAGTCTCTTCAATATCAGACATATAAGCATTTGCATATGGGGGGCCATATTTGAACCCATGGCGGTTCCCCTCTTTTGTTTAAAAAAATCATCACCAAAAAGGAAGAAGTTCTCTTCCAAAATGATCCGAAGTAACTCAAGACAGAATTCTTGTTGTTGGACATCAAAATCAGACCATTCCTCTAATAAATTCTTAGTGGCTTTAATACCCTTTTCGTGGTCTATAGATGTATACAGACTATTAACGTCTAAAGTCACGAGGACGATATTCTGTCCAACAAATGACACATTTTTTAATTCCTCAAGAAAATCAGAGGTATCCAGAATGTAGGATCGGGTGTGGCGGATCAAGGGCGACATCAGTCTATCTAAGTAGATGGCAAGTGGAGAGAGTATAGACTCAGTGGAGGCAACAATCGGGCATCCCGGAGGTTTATTTAAATTCTTATGTATCTTCGGCAGTGTATACAGAACCGGAATAGCTGGATTAGATTTAGTCAAATAATTTCTAATAGATATATCAATGACCCCTCTTTCCATGTATCTCTCTAATGTCGTCCTGATCCGCAATCCGATCCCACATTCTGGATTAAGAGATACCTTCTCGTATGTATTATTATCAGAAAGTTGGTTTCTGATTTCCTGAAGATATGAGTCTTTATCCATTACCACAATCGCCCCGCCCTTATCGACCGGTTTGACCATGATATTGGGGTTGGTTTGCAAAGATTATAGGGCCAGCTGTTCTTCCCTTGTTATATTTGACATAGCTCTCATTTTACCCTGTTTGACATCTAGAAGAATTTTTTGTATCTCATTTTGGGTAAGCATAATATATGTTTCAACCGGATGATTATTTTTTAAGGGCATATGTTTCCTTTTAGTGCATAAGTTAAGAAATTTTAATGATAATTTATTCTCTCTCATTATTTCAACATCATTTTTACCATGAAATTGTGCCTTCAAACGTATAGCACGAAAAAATCTCTGCAGTTCCAACAAAAATGTATTCAGGGGGCATGTAGGGCTAAAAGAGAGACCTTTCTGCAGAAGTGAAACCTCTGCAGGTGATAGACTGGTCTTTGAAATATTAACCACTAATGGATCTTGATTACCCGGGAATGGGTCTGCAGGCTCGGGCCTATTGGATATCTTCCTACTCCCACGCCTCGTTGGTTTCTTTGTTTTCATCTGTTCCGGCCTTGTCCTTGACCTAAAAAAACACTATCCCTATAGGAGGAATTAGAATGGTCACTATCCGAAGATGAAACCATCTCATGAGGAGAATATCTATAGTGCAGCATTTGACACTGTGGATCACCAACTTCTCCTCAGCATGCTCAGCACCATTGGCCTCCAGGACACCGCTCTCGCTTGGTTCTCGTCCTACCTCTCTGACCGCTCCTTCAGTGTCTCGTTTTCTGGTTCCACCTCCTCTCCTCTTCCTCTTGCTGTTGGGGTTCCTCAGGGATCAGTTCTAGGTCCTCTCCTCTTTTCATTGTACACAGCCCCCATTGGACAAACCATCAGTAGATTTGGCTTCCAGTACCATCTCTATGCGGATGACACCCAATTATACACCTCCTCCCGTGACATCACTCCAGCCTTGCTACAAAACACCAGTGACTGTCTGTCCGCTGTCTGACATCATGTCCTCTCTCCATCTGAAACTAAACCTCACTAAGACTGAACTTCTTGTCTTTCCGCCATCTACTAACCAACCCCCCCCTGCTATTTCTGTTTCTGTATGTGGTACCACCATTTCTCCTAGGCAGCAGGCCCGCTGTCTAGGGGTTTTATTGGATTCTGATCTGACCTTCTCCCCATATATCCAATCCCTTGCCCGCTCCTGTCACCTGCACCTCAAGAATATCTCCAAAATCCGTCCATTTCTCACTGTGGAAACGACTCAAACTCTCATTACTGCTCTTATTCTTTCTCGTCTTGACTACTGCAACTCCTTGCTTATCGGTCTCCCTCTCTGCAAGCTCTCCCCTCTCCAATCTGTCCAGAATGCAGCAGCCAGTCATGTCTTTCTCTCCAGCCGCTATACTGATGCCTCTACCCTGTGTCAGTCACTGCACTGGTTGCCCATCCAGTACAGGATACAGTATAAACTCAGCACTCTCACCCATAAAGCTCTCCACAGCGCTGCTCCTCCCTACATCTCCTCCCTAGTCTCTGTCTACCGCCCTACCCGTGCTCTCCGCTCTGCTGATGATATCAGACTACATTCCTCAATCATCCGAACCTCCCATGCCCGCCTACAAGATTTCACACGTGCGGCACCAATTCTCTGGAATATGCTACCGCGGGCGATCAGGCACATTCACAATCCTCACAGTTTTAAGAGGGCCCTGAAAATACATCTTCTCGGTCTGGCCCACCAAGATCCCTAACTGCTGTCACACACATCTGTCACTCCCTGCACTTGGGCACTCACAGGCACTTATCTGTATATAGATGTACAGTCTGGGTGGCAGGTTCATCCATTTTTCATGTAAACCACCCCCTATTTATGAAACATGGCCGGACCATTGTAAACTTGGCACTTCTTACCGTATGTTTCACCCATACACCCTAATAGATTGTAAGCTCTCACGAGCAGGGCCCTCACACCTTGTGTCTCATTTGTAAGTACTTTTAATGTGTAATGACTGTATGTTTACCCTTGAATTTGTAAAGTGCTGCGGAATATGTTGGCGCTATAGAAATAAAGATTATTATTATTATTATTATTATTAGTGGTCATTGCAATTCTGCAGCTTCTCCCATTGTCACTTATAGACTCTTTTAAGTTGATAATCCTCTAAATCCCTCAAAAACTTTTTATGTTTATTAGCTTCAATGTATTTTTTCTGGTCATCTATCATCTTATCATCTTTATTATCTTATGAAGGGGTTAAATTTATAGGTCCATAAATGGGATACAGTCTATTGATTTTTATTACTCATATGTTTATGCATGTACTGTTTAGATATAGGATCAGTGTAATTTGACCACTTCATGTGTCTTTTGATATGTCCATTTTGATGCATTATTGATGATGGATCCTTATTTTTATGGATCCAGGGGATGTCTGTGATTGTTAATGCCGACTTCACAATCATGGACGCGTGTGATGGTAAGCTTCAGAGTGGATATGGAGTGACTTAGAACTTAGTTTTGATCCTAAATTATATATGTATACCCCTTGGATATTCCTGTGATGATTTGTCTCTATTGTAGATCTCATTAGCACCATTAATATATCTGGTTGGATTTTTTGCTTGTTTTAGTTAACTGCTATGATCTGTGAGTGACATCTATTGGTTGAATTCATTATTATATAAATAGCAATTTTATTGAATCACTATATCTTTATGATAATAATAGTGTAATTTTGAAGATACTGATTAACATTAGAATATATAATGAGGGATAAATATAATAGGATCAACAAGAGAGGAGTTTTGGATATGGGTTTCTTGTAAATAGTTTTTTGTATACATTGTTTATTATCTATATACTTTGTCATTATTAGGTCTGTTAAGAATATACCATAAGAAAATGAATGATATTTAAAGAATGGGTAATAAATTGAAAACTTTGATGTTATAACATGACAAATTATTGTTTGTTTTTAATTACTAACAATTATTTTTAATTTTTTAATTTTAGAGATTCTATTGAGAAAGATCTAATTTAGATCGAAACGTCTGCTATTAGAATCTTTAAATAAAATACGTGTTGATATGGATCACCATATATGAAGTCGGCTTTTATATTTGTCATTTGAAATGATTAAAGTTTTGTAGAAAATAAAAATTTAAAATTCTCAATCGTTGGAGTTCAACCTACTTTTCTTTCTATTTAAAGCACAATGTGTCACGAGAAAACAATCTCTAAATCACATGGAAGGTAAAAGTGTCAAAAAGTTATTCTCACATTAAGTGACCCATGCCAGATTTCAAAAACGGGGCTCCGGCGGTGACGGGGTTAAATACAAAGGGAGTGATCTAAGCACATTCATTAAGCAGGTTGTAGAATAAGCCAGATTTTGTGTAAACAGGATTGTGACTTTGGACCCAAGAAACATGGAGACATTATGTCGATAAGACTGAAATACAAGCGGCGGGAGGTGCGAGCTCTGCATGATCAGAGCTGAGGATATGAATTTTATACAAAATAATTTGGCTCAGTAGTCATTTATTTTGGCTACCCTTACTTCCACTCCTGACTATTTAAGTCAAAATCATGTGTATCCTGAGAACTAATTCATTGTTGCAAAGTGAAGAAAACAACATTGCCCATGGTCATAGGCTGAAAACAAAAAATTTAAAAGTTAAAAATAGCTCTGTGTGTTGAAATGTAAAAAATGTCTCTTTAGTCTGTAGAAGTCGTCATCCTCTTCTTAGACCATAAATGTAGGGTATAATGTAGGATAATGCAAGTATTATTATCCCCCTAGTTTGGTCAAAAGAACAAACAAGCTTGTCTCCATCTTTTCCTGTGATAATAGGACTTGAGTGAGGGGGTGCAGACATCAGAGCCTATTTGCGGTACCAATGCCTATGCAAACATGGCGGTCAGTGATCAGTGCTGGTGCAGACATGGTTCAACACTGCCGCAGACATGGTGGTGTAGTTCTGGTAAGAATAATGACTATTTGATCTGCGTTATAATCTCCATTTTATTTGTATCTTTTTTTTTTAAACTTGTTTTTATTACAAGTCTTCAAATAGAATAAAATATTAAAATGAATACAGTAGCAGCAAATTTCAGTTAACATCTCTGCACGCAGGCAGGCAATTGGCTGTGAAGACTTCAGTTTACATATTCTTTTTTCCAACTAGAAATCAACATGAGAATAAACTGCCCAGTGATAACAGAAAAGTCACTGACCACAGTGTCCATGGCAATAGTTCAAGTGTCGTGGGCAAAAACTCGCAGAGGCAAGTTAGGAAAGTCACATAATTACCCAGATGATTAAACATATAGATCAAGCAAACAAACAACTCTGCTCCAATACATCCCCCCCATCCACCACTATCTGCCGAGATCCTCGCCAGCACCCCCTCCTTTGCGGTTAATTTAGAGAGGGCCACCTAACCCCAGCTCCATGCCAAATTAAACGTTAAGCGGGTACCTTAACTGGGAAACAAATTTTAGAGTAAAAGTAGGGATTCCATATCTGACTCTATCAGGCAAGAACCAAGGTCTTGGGGGGCAATTGGCTCGGTGCCTCCTAGTTGTTGAGCCAGGTACCAACCCGTCATTCCAAAGCAGGATCGTATCTGTTCCCGCATTGGGGCCGGCAACGTATCTATCACCGTCTGCCATAAGGCAAAAAACTGTTTGACTTTTTGTTCCTTTCACTGCGAAGCCTCTATCCAATCCATTTTCAGCAAGAAAAAGGTCTTTTCGAGGAAAAGTTGTCTGTTAGGGCTCGCCGGCTGGCTCCACACCTGCAAAATTGCCTTTCACGCCGCTGCTGACAAGACATACAGAAGCCTCTTCTCCTTTCTAGCATACGACCCGGCCTCAGTGTCCACAAACCCAAAAAGGGCCCATTGCGTGGTGGGGGTGAATGTATGCCCAAGATATCGCTGTGCCTGGGATGCCACATCTGCCCAGTACTGTTGGATTTTAGAGCAATGCCAAAGGCAATGATAGAGGTCAGCTTCCATCGTATCGCACTTGAAACATTTACTTGAGGTGTACAGCCCCATTCTATGTCCCCTGAGGGGCGTCAGATAGGCATTATGTGCCACCTTAAGAGACATTTCAATATATTTTGAGATGCAGGAAGAAATTTATAGGTATCTGTAGCGCCCGCAATACAGTATCAGGGGTCAGAATTGGGTCAACCTGTTCCCAACGCGAAAGTTGCAGGGAGGTTTGTGCATAGTCAATGCGCCCTAGCAGATATCTATAAAGTACCGAGAGATGAGAGCGTCTCGTCGGCGGTCTCACCACAGTCTTGTAGAAATCTGAACTCCATTCTGCCTCCGCGACATGTGGGAGGACAGAATTGAGGAAGCTGCTAGCCTGGAGATAAGTGAAGAAAGGGATTGGAAGGTCAGGGAACTGCGACTGGAGTTCCTGAAGTGAATAAGCCCGTCTAGCATCGGTTCACCCACTGCCCCAAGACAAGATTAAACCCAGATCATGCAGCCGCCTGAACGAGCCATGTGAGGACCCATCCTGGAAGCGGGGGTTTCTGATTAAGGACTGATAAAGCGAGTGGTCTGGTGACAGGCCCTTTAGCATTCTGATCTTCTTCCATGCCCTCCAGACTGGCATGAAAAGGACATTACTCCTGACATCAGACGGAAGCTCCACATAAGATAAATGCAAGAAATTTACAAGAGAGGACTCCGTCATGAACAAACCGTCCACCCGGCTCATGGTGAATACATTTGAGGCCTGACACCAGTCCACAAGATATCGTCCCAAGGCTGGCAGATTTTAATACTGTATGTTGGGGTAGCCGTGACCGCCAAGAATCCTGGGCGTTTTAATAATTTGAATTGGAATACGCGCCCGTTTGCACCCCCCCCCCCCCCAAATAAAGTTCAGAAAAAGGGCGTTAATGAGCTTTTCCTCCCTGGGTTTAAGATATATTGGTAGCATATTAAACAAGTACAGGAGGCGTGGATCTCCACCATTTTAAGCAAGTTGGCTCGTCTCATAAAGGATAGCGGAATGGTCGCCCATTTCTTGAGTGTGTGTTGCAGCGCCATCACATATCTACAAATGTTCTCCATGTATATTTTTGTCGGGTGGTCGGGTATGAGGATACCTATCTATTTTATGCTGGAAGTACACCCGCGGAGAGGATGAGAGGAGGTCCATCATGGACGTGACGGTTCCCTGAGTAGAAGGCCTTCGCTCTTGTCAATGTTTATATTGTACCCCGAGAGGTCTCTCTTCACTTTAATATCCTGCAACACTGCCGCCAAGGTAGTTTTGGGATTGGAGACCATCAGCAGCAGGTCATCCGCATAGGCCGCCAGCTTTATCTCGCAGTCATTTAGCTTAATTCCCAAAAATGTTTGAGATTGGGTGATGTGGTACAGAAGGGGGTCAATGGAGAGGTTAAATAGAATGGGCGAAAGGGGACATCCTTGCTTCGCCCCGGGAAACAGATCAATGAGTGGAGATGTTTCGCCCCTTCAGGGGGAGGAGGCCGTAGTCCCCTTCCCGCTGCATGAGGCAGGAAGGAAGTAAACACAGACCCAAGCCCCGCCTCCCCCATTGTGGCAGCCAGAAAAGGGCCCTGAACCTTGTCAAAAGCTTTTTCCGCGTCCAAGCTTAACAGCATGGACACCGGATGGCCAAGGTCTTGCGCCACTGTCGCTGCCGCCACAGCCAACCGTACATTCCTGGTCGAGTATCGATTGGAGATAAAACCCGACTGGCAGGGATGTGATATGACAGGCAAAAAAAAAAAAATTTTTGAAGTCGGTTTTGCAATAATTTTTCGCCAGGAGCTTTAATCCTGAATTCAGCAGGGATAATGGGCCAGGTATGAAAGTTAAAGAAACGCAGGATTTCCTTCCCGTCCTTTCCCGCAGCAGCACACGTTTTTGGAGTCAAAAAAGGAGTCTATCGGGATAGAACGGATGTAGACATCATTGAAAAAGCTGTGTTAATTGGGGACAATATCGGGTTTCAGGATCTTGTAAATTCTGCAGAGTAACCATCGGGCCCTGGCGATTTACCGTTGGCTAATGAAGTGATTACCGCCGAGAGCTCCTCCACGGTGATATCAGATTCTAGCTGCAGGCGCTGGTCCTCGGTAAAACCTGGGATATGCACTGAATCCAAAAATCCTGCGACCCGGTCCCCCCATCAAAAAAGGGGTGCGCTTTTACAGGGACTCAAAATAAGCTACAAAAGCATCCTCTATATCTGTTGCCTCTTTCAGGATAATGCTGTTTCGGGGCATTTAACTGCCGCTATTGGCGGCCTCGGCTTCCATTGGGCAGTCATGCTAGCCAGCAACTTCCCCTGCCTATTCCCCCACCTATAATATCGATTCTGGGTGGCCCTGAATTGCCAGCGCACATGGCCATTGAGGAAGGTACTCAAAAGGTCCTGGGCTTCCGTATATCGCGCCTTTGTTTGCGCCGAGGGGCAAGCAGCAAATCTTTGCTGGGCAGCACGCAAGTCCTCATGTAACCTTCTAAACTTTTCATTCGCGTCCCTACGCCTCATACCCATGTAGCTGATTATTAGGTCGCGCAGTACCGCCTTCGCAGTGAGCCAAAGCAAGGGTGCATCCCCAGCATGCTCTTTATTATCCGACAGAAACTGAGACCATTGAACTTTTAGGAAACCTCTAAAGTCATCTGATTCATACAGATATGCGGGGAATCTCCATGACCTGCCCGTAACGGGGCCGCCCGGAATGGTTAAAACTATTTGGATAGGACCATGGTCCAAGATAGTAATAGGGTGGAGATCCGCCCGCATCACCATCGAATGAAGAGTCTGAGACAACAGGGCCATGTCAATCCTCGAAAACGAGTCATGAACAGCTGAGTAAAAAGTGAAAGATCGGTCTGTGGGATTCATGAGCCGCCAGGGGTCATAGACACCCAGGTGGTCCATAAGGTATGTGATTGAGGAGTTGAAGGGCCCTGCGACACGACCTGTGCCAGATCTTTCCAAAGTGGGGTCTGGGGCCACATTAAAATCCCCCACTAAAATTAAATTATCATGTTCCCGCTGCAGTAGAAAATTGGTGAGGTCGGCAAAAAAAGAGTCATTTGGAGCATTTGGGGCATAGAGGTTGACCAAAGTGTACAGCCGGTTGGCAATCATCACTCTCAAATATATAAATCTGCCTGCCTCATCAATATACTGATCAGCAATAGACTGTACTAGGCCAGCTCGAAAGTATATTGCGACGCCACGGGACTTCTTACAATAGTTGGCCAGCACCGGTGGATCCAGCCGTCGGGCTCGCAGGGGTACGAAATTGTTCTTCTTCCAATGTGTCTCTTGCAGACATATAATGTCTGCCTTCAGTCTTTTGAGGTGGAGTAAAACACGTCTGCGTTTTTCTGGAACATTAAGGCCCGCAACGTTCCATGAGAGGACATTTATTTGAGGGGCCGGTGGGCAGCCCAGAGTTAGAGAGGCATCTCCACTCATCCTGCATCCCTAAACAAGGGAAACCGGCAGGAGAATACCCGTAATCAAGGATGGTTCCAAGCGTCCCAGCGAGCGCTTTCCCCATCCAGATGAGGGGGAGGGAGGTGGCGAGAACATGCTATCTCTGGGGAGCAGACCAGGACAACATAGAATCTAGAGAGCGGCGGAACCCAACAAAAGTGTATAAACATCACAAAATTCTACAACAAGAATAACAATTTGAACCAAAGTACCGCAGTAAGCGGCAACCCGTGCTGCCCATGGCCCAGTGGAGCGCCAAAAAAAAAAAACCTAAAAAACATTAACCTCTCCATGGGGTATTCTATAGCACTCCGGGCCAAAATTGGATTGTGTGGCTGGCCTTCCCGAGGGCCGAGAGAGACTCCGCTAGTTAATCCCCATCCTGCTGCAGAAACCGCCTGGACGCTTCTTCCGGGGAGTCGAAGGTTATCATTCTACCGTTGTCCAGGACCTTAAGCTTCGCCGGGAAAAGCAGCTGGAATCTGATGTTATGTTCATGCAAGTAGCTGCAGACTGGATGGTATGCTTTTCTCTTCAGGGACACCCTATTGGAAAAGTCCTGGAAAATAAGAATCCTCTCACCAGCCACCTTTAATTCTCGACATCGCCGGTACGCCCTTAAGAATTGTTCCTTGACAGACCAGTTGTGAAAGCGAGCTATCACCGGCCTGGGACGAGCCTCCCCATTTCTATGGACCCCAATCCTGTGCACTCGTTCCACCTGTAGGGGGGTCGTTTGGAAGATCCAAGGCCAGGGCTCCAGCTAATTCCACCACCAGATACGTGACTAAGGACTCAGAGGGCACTGATTCCGGGATACCGATGAATCTCAAGTTATTCCGTCTTTCATGGTTCTCGAGGTCGTCCAATTTTTCCTGCAGCGCATTGATGGTCTCCTGGGCCGATGAGGAAGCCTCCTCTAGACTCGACACCGCCATCTCGATGGATGCTGAACGAGACTCCAGGTCTTCAATTTTTTGTGAATTTGTTGTTATTTGCGACTAGCGAGCTGCGTTATAGACGATTGATAAGGTCAGCGGCGATCCATGGACAATTGCATAAGGTCTATGCGTCGGTCCAGAGCTGGCAGCAGCAACTTGGAGACCTCTTGCACCAAGGCCAGCGCAGAAGACGGAGAAGCATCTGAGCCGTCAGAGTGGGAAGGCGAGGACGGTGCAGGAGACCCCACTGGTTCCCGGTCTTTTGGAGGTGTCAGATTATTGGCCATGGTGGGGACAGGTGCCCAAGGGGTGGATTTGAATGTTGATCTTTTCTTAGCCTGCTGTGGAGTGGCAGGCGGCTGGCTTCCCAGTCTGGAGACTGAGGCGGAGGAACGGGTTGTTCTGTGGGGCGGGAGCCTGTTTACAAATTTGTCCATGCTCTCCCTGATGTAAGGAGCGACAAGCAGCCAGTCCCAAGAGCTGCCATCAGAGAGCAGGGGGAGGACCTTCCCCAGGGGTTAGGGAGGAGAGGGCGTTCTATATCCAGAGACAGGCTCCCTAAGCTGTTCTGGAGGAATGAAGATGCAGGTCACAAAGCCAGCCAGAGAAACTAGGGCATCAAAAATCGGTCACTGGGCTGCACGGGAGGCCAGACATAGACTCACTTAACCAACATTAGAGCAGACATATGCATCATATTACAAGATTAGCTACACTAAAATGAGGCAGAAAACAGTTATAAACACAAAACGTAGAGAGAGCAAGCAATCGCAGTCAGAGCAAGTAAGATGGTGCGGCCCAATAAGTCTGGATCGCTGGTGGCAGGAAAGCAATAGGTGAGGGATAAAGGGTGTGTAAAATACGCAAATTCAGTAGAGGGGCGAAAAAACCCCCAGGTAATTTTTTTTAAAATAGGGAAATGTTTGTGCACAAGCCCAATAAAGGGAAACCAGCAGGTGGAAAATTTTAAAAAAAAACTGTCAATCTGTGAGGGTTTAGAACTACAAATCCACAGCACGGGGGGAAAAATGGTTTTTGCAAAAAGGGTGCACGGGGGGGTCCTGGGGGTGGGGGGGGGGAGGGGGGGGGCGTCCAATCCTCGGTAAAAACCCCCTCAGCAGTCCCCAGTTATAGCCCCAGAAAATAAAAAAAGGGGAACGGGGAATCTAGAAGTGCACTGTGTAGCAAAAAAAATTTTTTAAAATTTATTTTCGTAGCCGGGCCCTACTTTCTGAGAAGACCCCTTGAGAGGCGGGGGGAATAGTTTTTCCTAACAGCGGGTCGACAGAGTTTTTTCTAGCTCAGTTTAAAATTAGAACCTTATCCACTGCATCCAAGATGTTTTTAAAAAGAAAAACAAAAAAGGGTGGGGGAGGGGGGAAATGATTGCGCCCCACTCCCGATTTTCCTTGGGGCAAAATTTCTGTACTGTTTCCAATAATGAAATTTATTGTCCCAGAGAGCACTAATGAACAGGCACGGGTGGAAAGCATCAGATCGCCCCGGTGTTTTTGGTTTTCCCAAAAGGGGAAAAAAATTTGTTATTTCAAACCCCCTATCCAGTCCACAGAACATGCAGCCCCCAAACCACCACTATTTAAAAGAGCGTTTAAAGTCATAAGTTTAGGACTCGGAAAATTGGGAAAGCGACTAAACCTGACCCCCTCGGGGGATGTTGATTCCCAATTTCTTTTTGCATCCTCCCCCCTGACCCCGAGCGGATTTTCCCTCTGAGTCCTGTGTCTGAAGCCTCCTTTTGTTTTTCCCTTTCTATCCCAGTGTGGGAGGTTTTTCGGGGCCAGCGTCCAGGGGGTGGGTTCCCCCTTTGGGGAGGGAGCAGGGAAAAAGCTGCCCCGGGTCTTTTTTTCTTTCCCCCCTTTTTGAAAAGGGGCCCAGATAGTCTGTACTGGGAGCAAGTTCCCAATTTCCCAACCTGCAGCTAAACGGTAGGGGCTTTGCCCGGCCCTGCGCCCCCGGGTTCCTCCATTTTCCCGGGGAGGGTTTAATTGAGGAAAGGGCACCCCCTCTTGAAAGGAAAGGAAAGCGGGACCCCTTTGGGCCCCTTTGCTGCCGCACGCCCAAAAAAAGGGAATTGGGGCTTTTAAAAGTGAGGCTCTACTCCTTTGCCTGCGCGGGGAGCCCCCTTTCTGCGGTTTTGGGTTTTAAAGCAGAGTCCCGGGCTTGAAACCCCGTGCAAGCCCCCCCCCCCAAAAGGTGGCGCTGGACAAAAAATGGCGGCTAGGTTTCTGTTGCGGGGCCTTTTCCGGGGGTTTGAAACTTCACCCCCACAGACCCCGGGGGATAGTGGGAAAAAAAAAAAAAGGGGGGGGGGGGGCTTTCAGGGCCAGATCCCCCGGTTTTGGTCTCCAAAAGCCCCCGGCTGCAATTGAAAAAATTTTGGGGGCTCGGATGGCGGGGTTTACACTCGGGTTAAGGGGGGAAAAATGCCCTCCCAGGACCCAATGAAAAAAGGCAGCCAAAATTCACGATCCCCGCCCCCCGGGAATTTTTTAAAATTTTTGTATCTTTAAAATTATTTTTTTTCACAATTTTTTTTTTCTTGAAACCAGCTTTAATCCCTTTTGGCTAGGTTTTTGATTTTTCCAGGGCTTACAAAAATTAAACTTATTTTTTAATTTAAAAATTTTGGGGGGGGCCCTCTCGTTGGTTTTTGAGCTTTTTTTGTTTTTATTTTTTTTTTTCTTGGGACCTGGGGGCCGGTACCCCTCCTTTGGTACGGTTTAGCTTTGGCCCCAAAAGATCTCTGGGGCATTAGAAATTTTTTTAAAACCAAAACCATAGGTTTTTTGGTCTTCAAATTTTTTTGGTTTAAAGATTTATAAGATCAGGAAAGCTTTTGGTTTGATTTCAGAAGCTCTTGTACCCATTTTGTTGAGGGCGTTTTTAAACCTTTTTTGGGTTTGGCCCTTGGGGAGTTCCCTTTTTTCCCCATTATTTTTTCCCTTCTTGGCCCGAAGATTTGGGAACGGGGTGGATGTTAACCCCCAAGGTGACTTTTGGGTTGAAAAGTATTTTTAACCTTTTGTTTAGAAAAAAACTGTCCCCAAAATTGTCACTTTAAATTTTTTCTGTAACCAGTTTATTCTGTTACTTATATGTTTTTATTTTTGATCTTTTATTTTTTAAATTCCTATGTTAAAAAATTTTTTGTTTTTTTGTACCCTTTACTGACGGGCCCTTTTTTTTTTTAAAAGCGGTTATCAAAGAACCGAAATTAAATAATACTTGCCAAACTTTAATTTTTGGCGACGGATTGGGAAAACAGAAAAGAAGGATTAAAAAGTCATTTTTTTTAGCAAAATTCTGATCTTAAAAGGTTTAAATTTTAAAAAATTTTCAAATTAAATCCAAAATTTTTAAAGAACTCCGCCCAAATAACCGGGGGAAATTTATTAAATGTGAAATTTTTTTGGTTTAAAAAATGTCTATTTTTTAAGGGAAAAAAAAATCTATTTAGGTTTTATGCAGGCTCCCCCTTTCCGTTTTTTTGGCCCCTGAAGTGGTCAAAAAATGTTTTTTGGATTAAGTTTAATAATTTTGGGGAAATTTTTAAAATTTTTTTTAAAAAATGCTGAACCTTTCTGGTTTTTGGGGGGGGGCGTTTTTTTTGCAAAGAGTGAAAGTAGAGAAGAGTAAGCGAATGCCATACAAAACGAAGGGGGGTGGGGGATTTTTGTTGTCCCCATATAAAAGCAGCATAAGAATTTGACTGCCGTCTTCCCCCAAAAATTGGAACCCCGGAAAAAAAAAAGGGTTTTTGTTTAATTTTAGGTTCTCTGGTGATTTTCACAGTGTCCCGAATAAGCGGGTGATGGAAAAAGTGTGATTTGGGTATCACTTTTTTGCCCGGGGGGGGGAAAAAAAAAAAACTGCCCGTTCGTGAAACCCAGTAACAAATATAAGAAGAGGGAAAGGGTTTAAGGGGAAAAAGAAAAAGGTTTTTTTTTGGGCCAAAAGCCCAAATGGGGTTTTCAGGGGGGGGATTTCCTGACCGGGGGGGGGCAGGGTGACAGGGGGGATTCCACAGATCCCGAGCAGTTTTACTGACCATGGGGCCAAAGGGGGGATGAACACTTTGATTTGGGGGGAATAAAATTTGGAAACCCTCCCTTTTAAACCCCATTAAAAAGGGTCATCCTATACATCGCCCGGGCGGATGGTTTTTTAAAACTTTCCCGCAGGAAAAGGCCCGCAGAGAGATGTTGGGCCAAAATTTTTAAATCCCTCAGGAACCCAAAAAACTTAAAGGGCCCTTTTTTCTCAAAAAACCCAATGAAATTATTTTATTGTTTTTCACAGGGTTCCCCTTTTTGGGATTTCAAGGGGGGTCATGGGTCCAGCTTTTGGGTGTAGTGGATGGGTTCCCCCCCAAAAATTTTGCCAGTTTAAAATTTATGGAAACCCTGGGGGGTAAAAGAACTTTCGGTTTTCTTTTGGGAGGGTTCAGGGCCCAATGTTTGGTTTTTCACTATGCTGGATTTGTTTTTCCCGGCCCCTTACGGCATTTAAAAAATTTCCCTCCCGAAGCAAAATTTTTTTCCCCCCCCCTCCCCCCTTTGAGAAGCCAAAATTTTTTTTTAAAAGATTTGTGCCCCAAAGATCAAAAAAGGATTTCTAAAAAAAATTTCCATCCCCCCTGCAAAAAAATTTTATGATTAAAATGAACGATTCCCTTTTTTTGGTTTTTAATTTTTTTATTCCCGTTAAAAAATGTTTTTTAGTCCGGAAAGTTCCCCCAGCCCCTTTCAAAAAATATATGATGGGGCCCTGATGCAAATCAAAAAGGGAAAAAAAAAAAAAAAAAAAAAAAAAAAAGTCTTTTATTGGAGGGAATAAAGACAGTTAGGGGAAATTGGGAGATTGGGGTCCCAAACAGTATGGTCATTTTACCTCTGGGGGACGGCAAAAGGAGTTTAAAGAAAATGATGATAAAGGGGTCCGTGCAGCATTGGACTGGCCCACCGGAGGATCATCATAGCACGCAGTCATAGCGAGCTGCCTGTGCCAGGCTTCAGTAGGAGAAGCCCGGCAGTGAAGTCAGACCTGCTGCAGCAGCTCGTCCGGGAACGGGACAAGGTGAGTGGATTTATTACTTTTTCATCTAATGGGGGAAGCTACTTGGATACAGGGGGGATAGCTACCTGACTACAAGGGGGCTACTACCTGGCTATATGGGGGCAGCTACCTGGCTACATGGGGGCTAACTACCTGGCTACATGGGGGCAGCTACCTTGCTACAAGGGGGCAACTACCTGGCTACTTAGGGACTAACTACCTGGCTACATGGGGAGTAACTACCTGGCTACATGGGGGCACCTACCTGGGGAGAGCTACCTGGCTACATGGGGGAAGCTTCCTGGCTACATGAGGGCTGCCACCTGGATACATGGGGGCAGCTACCTGGCTACATGGGGGCTAACTACCTGGCTACATGGGGCTAACTATCTTGCTACATAGGGGCTAACTACCTGGCTACATGGGGGCAGCTACATGGGGAGAGCTACCTGACTACATGGGGGCAACTACCTGGCTACATGGGGGCACTACCTGGCTACATGGGGGCTAACTACCTGGCTACCTGTGGGCAGCTACCTGGGGAACTCTACCTGGCTACATGGGGGCAGCTACCTGGCTACATGGGGGCTACTACCGGGCTACATGGGGGCAGCTACCTGGCTACATGAGAGCTAACTACCTGGATACTTGGGGGCTAACTACCTGGCTGCATGGGGGCTAACTACCTGGATACTTGGGGGCAGCTACTTGGGGGCAAGCTACCTGGCTACATGGAGGCAGCTACCTGGGGGAAAACTACCTAGCTGCCTGGGGGAAATTTACCTTGCTGCCCTAATCATGATAGCCATCAGCCACATGCTGATTAGTGTTTCTGTATCTTATAGGTTTCCCCTCTGGACTGTGTCGGACAAGAGTTGTATCCATTTCTTTAAGAAAATGGTCACCGAGGGATATTGTCGAGGAGTGTTTATTTAAATAAAGTACTTTTGTGTTTTTTCAGTGTATTTCTTACAACTATTTTTCCAGTGTTAGTAACAGAGATGTCTGATAGAAGTCTCTCTTTTACTAGCGCTAAGGCTTGGTGTCAGCCAGCAGTGTTTTTTTGTCACCCCAAGGCTGACACTAAGCCCCAGCGCTAGTAATAGAGAGATGTCTGTCAGACACCTTTATTACTAACACTGGAAATAAATGGTAAAACAACAAACACAGCACTAAAAACACTGTATTTAAATAAGCTCCACCGACTTCTGTGACCATTGTATTAAAGAAATGGATCAAACACTGGTTCAATTAATCCATCAAAGTCCAACTGCGAAATCTGTAGGAAAAACAGAAACACTACAAAAAGAGTTGCTAGAATAGTGAAGATTCTAAGATATTTGGGTCCAAATCTGCAGTGAGGAGTGTTAGCCAGAAGAAGTCAGCATGGTGGTGTGGACCGAATGGAGAAGAAAAGGGAATGTGAACAACTCATCAAAGAAACTTAACCTGTGAGTCACTAAATATAACTGAACTGTAATCACTTATATGTGTGCAAAGTGTAATGGTTTATATTCAGTAATTATGTGGCGGTAGTATTCAGTCACTATGTGAGGGTGATAAGTGGTCATGGTGTGGGGGTATAATTTAGTCACTGTGGTAATGATATGTGGTCATGGTGTGGGGGTATAATTCAGTCACTATGTGGAGGTGATATGTGGTCATGGTGTAGATTATTATTCAGTCACTCTGTGGTGGTGATATTTGGTCAGGGTGTGGGGGTATAATTCAGTCACTATGTGGTGGTGATACGTGACGGTATAATTCAGTCACTATGTGGTGGTGATTTGTGGTCATGGTGTGGGGGTATAATTCAGTCACTACATGGTGGTGATATGTGGTCATGGTGTGGCGGTAGTATTCAGTCACTATGTGGTGGTGATATGTGGTCATGGTGTGGGGCTATAATTCAGTCACTATGTGGTCGTGATGTGGTATTTGGTCTTACTAGAATTATTGGTAATATTGGCCCTGGGATTCTGGTTTTGTAAACTTATTTGGGTAAGATTCAAGTTATGATGTTATCACCTCAGTCTGCATAAATTGAAGCAAGACTGGATGGGGCACCTTACAGATGGACGAGACAGCGAGGCAAAGTGGGCCCATAAGATCAACTCCTCTGGTGGGCCCCCGGGCACCCCAGTCTGACACTGGGTCCGGGTTTCCTGCAGAGAAATGTTTACTGCTTTGCTCAAGCGGAGACCAATCGCCTGTTGATCCAGACGCACCAAGCGGCGATGAAAGAGCAGCAACAGGTAACCCTGGCTCTACAGCAGCAGTGCTTCAAGTCCTGCGCAAGATGACCCAAGACGACGACGTGGAAGCATATCTCGGCACCTTCGAGAGGATCGCAGAGAGAGAGCAGCTCCCAGTGGGCCGTCGTCCTGGCTCCCTTTTTATCCGGCGAACCCCAAAAGGCTTACTTCGATCTGAGGGTTGGAGAAGCCAAGGACTACACCAGGCTGAAAGGGGAGCCTAGCCCGACTGGGGGTTACTCTGGCGGTCTGGGCCCAGAGAGTCTTCACCTGGGAGTTCGATCCAGCAAAGCCAGCTCGGTCTCAAATGTATGACCTCTACCACCTCACCAGCAAGTGGCTTCAACCTGAGAGTCTTTCAGCTGCCCAGGTAATTGAGAGGGTCGTCTGTGATCGCTTTGTACATGCCTTACCCGTGAAGGTTCAGCGCTGTGTGGGGTACACGGACCCCAAAGGTCTGGACGAGCTCATCTCCGTTGTGGAATGTTGCAGCGCCACGGAGGAGTTTCTCCGGGGACTGCATCCACCTACGCCAGCATGGGGTAAGACGATCCCTGCCCCAAAAGGGGAAAGTAGATGTCCTGATGGGAGAGGGTCACAGTTGGGTGAGTAGGGGGAAGTTTGCCCATTCCAAACACGGATCTTTCACCCAGAGCTCGGGGACCCATTGTCTGTTGGCGATGCAATGGACTGGGGCATGTCGCAGCACAATGTTCAACACAGTGAGACCCCATGGATTATGGCGTTAAATGGTGCACGTCATTGTTTGCCAGGCCTTCCTATACCTCGCATGCTAAAGCTGGTGGTAACTGACGGGAGTGTACGGTCAAAATCAACGGGCGCTCCATTTAAGCTCTCATGGACTCCGGGAGCTTGGTGAGCCTGGTACAGGCCAGGCTGGTGGACCTAGATCAACTGCGATCCCGCCGTGTAGGGGTGGTCTGTATCCATGGTGACACCAGAGACTACCCAACCGCCGTACTTACCCGAGAGACTCCCTGCGGGGAGGCCGTCGTCGCGAGCCTACCCCACAGTGCTATTATCGACTGTGATTTTTCCTTGTTCTGGGAGTTGTGGGGTACTAAGTATATGAGGTAAAGAGTAATGTGTCTGCACAGCGACCCGGGGAGCCCTCTGAGCTCGAGTTCACCTCTCTGCCACTGTCAAGACTTTGGTACGGAGCAACTGAGGGACCCAAACTTGGAACACGCTTGGAAAAGCGTTAAGGTGATAGATGGGAAATCCCAGGAACCAGGGGAGAGCTTGGTCTTCCCTCATTTTGCGGTCAACAACAACATGTTATACCGGGTGAAAAAGACCCCAACCGAGGTGGTGGAACATTTGGTGGTACCCAGGTCACTTGTCCACCAGGTTTTGGAGCTAGCCCACTCCCATGTGTTGGGGGGACACTTAGGGGTGGAGAAAACCCGGGAGAGGGTAGAGCACAACTTCTATTGGCCGGGGATTTATAGGGCAATCGAGGACTTCTGACAGTCTTGCCCGGAGTGCCAGAATAATGCCCCTAGGCCCCATTTCCGGAGCCCTTTAATTCCTCTGCCGATAATAGAGGTCCCCTTTGAGCGGATCAGCATGGACCTGGTAGGGCCGCTCCCTAAGTCAGCCCGAGGACATCAGCACATCTTAGTGGTCCTCGATTATGCCACCCGCTATCCCGAGGCCATTCCCCTTAGGAACACCTTCTCCAAAGGGATTGCCAAGGAGTTGTTCCAAATGTTCACACGCACAGGTATCCCGAAGAGATACTGACTGACCAGGGTACCCACTTCATGTCTAAGGTGACCAAAGAACTCTGCCGTCTACCCATCTCCGTACCTCGGTGTATCATCCCCAGATCGATGGTCTGGTGGAGAGATTCAACAAAACCCTAAAGGCGATGCTCAAAAAGGTGGTAGATAAGGATGGGAGAGACTGGGACCGCCTGTTGCCCTACCTAATGTTCTCTATACGGGAGGTCCCACAAGCATCCACAGGGTTCTCCCTTTTCAAGCTCCTCTATGGTAGACATCCCAGGGGACTCCTGGACATAGCCAAGGAGACCTGGGAGCAGGAGAAAACCCAAATGGGAGTGTTACTGAGAATATTGCCGAAATGCAGGACAGAATTGCCACCGTCCTGCCCATACTGCGAGAGAACCTGCAGCAGGCGCAGGAAACCCAGGCAAGGGTATATAACAGGTCAGCAAGGGTCAGAGTATTTAAGCCCGGCGACCGGGTGCTAGTACTTGTCCCCACGGTCGAAAGCAAATTCCTGGCAAAATGGCAGGGCCCCTATGAGGTCAAAGAGCGGGTCAGTGAGGTGTTCCAGCTAGGTAGAAGGAAACCCTATCAGATATACCACATCAATCTAATTAAGCCCTGGAAGGACCGACAAAGTCTTAAGGCGGTAAGAGAGCATAGGGGGGCCCCAAAAGGAGAGTTACCACCTGTCCGTATCTCCGAGTCCTTGTCGGAAGCACAGCGGCAGGAAACCAGGGAGTTCCTACAAAGGAACCGACGGGTCTTTTCAGAACTGCCAGGTCGCACTAGGGTCATCGAACATGACATCATCACAGAACCCGGCCAGAAGGTACGTTTGAGACCATATAGGGTCCCTGAAGCTCAGAGGCAAGCGAATGTTGAAAAGGTAAAAAAGATGCTGAAGAGGTAAAAAAGAGGTGAAAAATCCCAAAGTGGTTGGTCGAGCCCCATAGTGCTCATACCCAAACCTGATGGCAGCTTGCGATTCTGCAACAACTTTCACAAGCTCAATGAAATATCGAAATTTGACGCGTACCCGATGCCCCAGGTTGATGAGTTGGTCGAGCGGATAGGTCCCGCAAGGTACATCAGTACGTTAGACCTGACCAAGGGCTATTGGCAGGTTCCCCTAACAAAGGAGGCCAGGGAGAAAAGGGCCTTTTCCACCCCAGATGGACAGTTTCAATATGTTGTCCCCCCCCCCTTTGGCCTACATGGGGCTCCTGCCATGTTTCAGAGGATGATGGACATCATCCTGCAGCCCCATAGAAAATATGCGGCGGCATATTTGGATGACGTGGTGGTCTTTAGCACAGACTGGGAATCCCACCTAAATAGAGTGCAGGCCGTCATAGACAACATACGGGCAGCAGGGTTAACCGCCAACCCCAACAAGTGCGCCATAGGGCTAGAGGAGGCTCGCTATCTAGGCTATGACATTGGGAGGGGGGTCATCAAGCCCCAAGTGGATAAACTCGAGGCAATCAAAAATTGGCCTCAACCGGTCTTAAAGAAACAGGTCAGGGCCTTTCTAGGTATCACAGGGTACTATAGGAGGTTTGTGCCCAACTGTGCCTCCATAGCAGCCCCTCTGACGGACCTCACATAAGGGTCCAAGTTCACTATGGTCAAGTGGAGCCAGGAAGCTGAACAAGCCTTTAAAAATCTAAACGAGCTACTCCGAAAGAGACCCGTACCCATTGCCCCAAACTTCCAGAAGGAATTTATTGTCCAGGCAGACGCTTCTGAGGTGGGTTTAGGGGCTGTCCTATCACATCTGGTTGAGGGAGAGGAACACCCCGTGGTATACCTCAGCAGGAAGCTGTCGGCGGCTGAGAAAAACTATGCCATAGTCGAAAGAGAGTGCCTGGCTCTTAAGTGGCCTGTCGAGTCCCTGCGGTACTACTTATTAGGTAGACCATTTAGAGTCATCACAGACCATTCTCCTTTAAGTTGGATGGCACAAAATAAAGGGAAGAACGCAAGGGTGACCCGGTGGTTCCTGGCTCTACAGGACTTTAAGTTCTGTGTAAAACATCGCCCCGGATCACAACAAGACAACGCTGATGCACTGTCACGGGTGCACAATTTTATGGCACAAAGTGCTCCGCCCCACAGGTCTGAGCAGAGAGGGGGATATGTAAGGCCGCCGCTGGAAAAGTCTGCAACGCTGTGTATATCCCAGCCAGATTCTGGGCATATGTTTGGAGAAAGCAAGACACATGCCACCAAGGTAAGGAGCCAGTATTAGATAGGTGTCGGCAGTACAGACTGTCAACATACATTTAAATGGTATGTTAGTATGGCTTCCAGCTAATCCTGGGTTGGCCTTTCATTGGGAGTAAGCATAGAGCATGGTGGGTGCTTACTCCTCATGGTTCCACTCTGGGATTTCCCGGCTGTATATAAGGTCAGCAGGTAAGCTGACTGGGCGTCGGCTGTATCTCCAGTCTACCATTCAGGCTGGAGACGTTCACACTACTGGAAGTCAGTGTCTGTTACACCGTCACCCCAAGGTGCTAGTGAGGGAACTACACCCCTATATAGTAAATGCTCAGATGAGCAGGAGTTTTATTTATGTATATTTGTTTGCTGTGCATGAATTGCCATCCGTTTTGTTCTGCTTGTACAATAAACACCCAGAAGCAAGAAACCGTTTGTACCAGATATCTGCTTTTATCTCATGCCTGAAGGACTTGTGCTGTGATCCCAGAGCTGTGCAAGCTCACAAAAGTCACAAGGAAAAAATATCAATTTGAATGGAATGAGAAGCAACAACTGGCATGTGAAAGAGAAAAAGAGGATGTGCAAATTGCATTAGATTTGTGGCCAGTGTTGGATCTGGTCACCTCCACCACCTCATTCCCCCACCGGTCTCTCCACTGAGCCCACTCATAACCATCTCCATGAACCTATGGAGTTAAATGTATCAGTGCAAGAAATGTATGCTAATTGGAGTTTGTGGCAGAAGCAAGGGAGAAATAAGGTACCCTTGGGGTTCTGGAGTAGAAAGTTGCCTGATGCAGCCCAGCGTTACACTCCCTTTGAATGCCAGCTATTAGCATGTTACTGGGCATTGATTGATACAGAACAATTAACAATAGGACATGAAGTAACTATAAGGCCCGAAATTCCAATTATGCAGTGGGTACGTAGCTCCCCCAAAACCCACCGCATAGGACATGCCCAAGAATCATCAATAATTAAGTGGAAATGGTATATTCAGGATCGGGCAAAGCCAGGAGTAAGTGGAATCTCTACTTTACATGAGAAAATTGCCAAAGTCCCTATGGGATTTCAGCAGCAGGAAACGCAGAAATCAGTCCAGGAATCCCCAGTAAAATGGGGGGTTCCTTTTGAACAATTGAGTTCTGAACAAAAGAAACATGCTTGGTTTACTGATGGATCAGCCAGGTATCAATGTAACAACATAGTGTGGAAGGCAGTCGGGTACCAGCCCACAAGTAACAGACTACTGGTGACTACAGGAGAGGGGAAGAGTAGTCAATATGCAGAACTGTATGCAGTTTACAGTGTCTTGAGGCAGGAGTCATTGAGTGAATGTCATCTGTATACTGACTCGTGGTCAGTGGCAAATGGATTGACTACATGGTTACCAACTTGGGTTCAGAATGATTGGAAGATTTACAGCAAGGAGGTATGGGGGAAAGAGTTGTGGCAAGATATCTGGGCAATTATACAAAGAATTAAAGTAACTGTATTTCATGTTGATGCTCATTGTGCTTCAGATACCCTGGAAAGACTTTTCAACTCAGTTGCAGATGAACACTCCAAAATATCAGTTGCTGACACCAGTGAAGAATCTGATTCGACTGAAAAATTACTCGGACTGGCCCAGTGGGCACATCAAAAATGTGGACATCTTGGAGAAAAAGCCACTTATCAGTGGGCACAAACCCGAGGGGTGCCCATCAGGTTAGATCTGATTAAAGAGACAATCATGAAGTGTCCAGTATGTCAACATTCACAACAGAGACCTATTCCTCATGTGGTGAGGGGCCAAATAGCCAGAGGTAAACTACCTGGACAAATTTGGCAGGTAGACTATATTGGTCCCCTTCCACAGGATGGAGGATGTGTACACGTATGCACGGCTGTGGATACGTATTCAGGGTACATGATGGCTTGTCCATGCAAAATGGCCAATGCCAACAGTACTATAAAGTCATTTCAAAAACAAAAAGGTGGCAGATTTCTGTTCAGAGCATAACATTGAGTGGATCTTTCATATCCCATATTATCCGCAAGCAGCAGGGTTGGTGGAGCGGATGAATGGGTTATTGAAAGAACAATTAAAGAAATTGGGGAATGGAACCTACAAAGGGTGGAGGAAAAATTTAAATTAAGCCCTTAATATTCTTAATAACAGACCAATCGGAGAACAGGAAACCCCCTTAATGAGGATGATTACCCCTAATTTGCAGATTATGCCCTTAAAGGCCACTTTGACAGAACAAACAGTCCTCTACTGGGAGTTGGAACCAGGAGCTCTAGGACCTTATAGGGCTACTCCACAGGCTGCAGGGCTAGATTTGCACTCCCATGAAGAAACAAGTCAAACGTGACCTGAGTTGGCCAAAATTGTTTTTTGGTGAAAATAGGCACAATAAAAAGCCCTCCCCTATCTAGTACTCCAACCTCAACCCTGAATCCAGCCCCGACTAACCTTAATTAGACCATAACTCCTATACTTACCCTATGATTCCCCGGATTTTGTCCAAATGTTCCCCAGATGTTTTACAGCCATGCCCCAAATTGGTGGTGGTGTTCTTTTGCAAATATGGAGCATTTGGCTGTAGGTGCTTTCAAGAGACCAGAAATTAAACGCAGAACTTTAATGGGATTTGGGTTTGGGACGTCCTAAACTCACATCTTGTCGCAGACCTGGCTGACCTTCTATCAAACCAAACAGAAGGCTATTTAAGGAACACTAATCGAGAGTCTCCCATAATCTGGAACTATTATTACCAAATTCCAGTAAATTCCAGACCATGAATATGGAGACTATGAAACCCAATTCAAAGATGATCACCCACAACCTGCTTGCTTAACGTGGTCTCACTACTTTCTGTGTCCTGTCGGAAGCGATTTCTATACTTTTATCTCAGTAAATTCTCCAATCAAAATCCCCCAAAGTCAAAGAACATTTATGAGCATGAACAGAATATTAGATGGCTCATTAATATAGGACAAATATAGACATCACAGTGGGGAAAATAAACCGGTTTTATCATTGTCTCTGGTGGAATGAAGAACACACCGGGCAGCACCATTTATTCCCAGATCAATCCATCATAAGAACACATCCACCTCCTCACATCTCTTACTCAATCCAACACTGGGTGGCAGGGCAACAATGGACAGCAGAGCATCACTGGGCAGCAGGACAGCAACATGTGGTAGGACTTACAATACAGTTTCACCATCAAAATCTCTTCTGCTCTAATTTCCTCAGCCACAAATCTAGCAAGAAATGGAGAATCCTCCCAGGACTCCACATATTCAAGTGGAATAACAGGATATGCTAAAAATGCCATAGATGGTGTCAGAGACACAAATTTCAACAAGAGCTTCTGCACTCCACCCAATGGTTTAAAAGATCCCTGGTGGAAGCTGGACCTGAAACAGACCTACAAAATATCAAATGTCATCATAACAAATAGGCAGAACTGCTGTCCAGAGAGACTGCTGGGAGCTGAGATCCGAATCGGGAATGACCCCAACAGTAACAACCCAGTGTAAGTTTACATTAGGCTCCTTTATGTTAACTTTCTACTGCTGGAGACCAAACAACCAGAATGTCCCATCTTATGTTCCCCAAAAATGTCTCATCTGGTCTTCCTCCGCAATGTCCCGCCTTGTGTTCCTCCGCAATGTCCCGCCTTGTGTTCCTCCGCAATGTCCCGCCTTGTGTTCCTCCGCAACGTCCCGCCTTGTGTTCCTCCGCAACGTCCCGCCTTGTGTTCCTCCGCAACGTCCCGCCTTGTGTTCCTCCGCAACGTCCCGCCTTGTGTTCCTCCGCAACGTCCCGTCTTGTGTTCCTCCGCAACGTCCCGTCTTGTGTTCCTCCGCAACGTCCCGTCTTGTGTTCCTCCGCAACGTCCCGTCTTGTGTTCCTCCGCAACGTCCCGTCTTGTGTTCCTCCGCAACGTCCCGTCTTGTGTTCCTCCGCAACGTCCCGTCTTGTGTTCCTCCACAACGTCCCGTCTTGTGTTCCTCCACAACGTCCCGTCTTGTGTTCCTCCACAACGTCCCGTCTTGTTCCTCCGCAACGTCCCGTCTTGTGTTCCTCCGCAACGTCCCGTCTTTTGTTCCTCCACAATGTCCCGTCTTTTGTTCCTCTACAATGTTCCATCTTGTCTTCTTCCACAATGTCCTGTCATGTGCTTCTTCACAATGTCCCGTCTTGTGTTTCTTCACAATGTCCCGTCTTGTTTTTCTCCACGATATTTCATCTACTGTTTCTCCACAATCACCACATGGTTTTTCTGGTTTCCTCCACAATGTCCCGTCTTCTCTCCCGCCGCAATGTCCCGTCTTGTCTTCCTCCACAGTGAACTGTCTTGTCTTCCTCCACAGTGAACCGTCTTGTCTTCCTCAACAGTGTCCTGTCTTGTCTTCCTCAACAATGTTCCGTCTTGTCTTCCTCAACAATGTCCTGTCTTGTCTTCCTCAACAATGTCCCATCTTGTCTTCCTCAACAATGTCCTGTCTTGTCGTCTTCCACAATGTCCCGTCTTGTATTTCTCCACAATCTCCCGTCTTGTGTTTCTCCACAATCTCCTGTCTCGTGTGTCTCCACAATCACTCGTCTTGTGTTTCTCCACAATCTCCTGTCTCGTGTGTCTCCACAATCACCCGTCTTGTGTTTCTCCACAATCTCCTATATCGTGTGTCTCCACAATCACCCGTCTTGTGCTCCTTCACAATGTCCCATCTTGTGCTCCTTCACAATGTCCCGTCTTGTGCTCCTTCACAATGTCTCGTCTTGTCTTCCTCCACAATGTCCCGTCTTGTTTTTCTCCACAATATTTCATCTAGTGTTCCTCCACAATCACAACATGGTTGTTTCTGCTTTTCTCCTCCAGGTGTCTTCCATCCTTTCATTCTGCTGTAATGGGATGGAAGGTCGGTACGTCAGTGTGGTGATCCCAGGACGTGCAGAGTACCTAACGCTGTGCGAGGTTGAGGTTTATGGCGATCGAAGTTTGGCCCCTGAGCATAAAGTTTGCTGGTAGCAGCCAAGTTTCAGAAGAATTTCAATATTTTTGGATCTTGATTTTTAGCTCCGGATGCTTCTTCACCATTTACAGATCCGTTTTCTGTGGGGAGTTTTTATATTGTACTTGTTTGGGGATTGGAAAGGGCGAGTTTTCCACTGATTTTTCTGCATCTGAAAATGAAAAAAAAAAACTCATTATCTTTGATAAAATCTCTACGACCTTTGGAGTCATCAACCGCAGAGAAGTCTGAAAGAATAAAATGTAGAGAATCACTACTTCTCCCCCCACTTCCATGCCCACATAGTGCTACGCTCATGTCTTGTCTGTTTCGCCACAGACTTCACTACAAGGACATCCACATAAATGTTATTCTATCTTAGGCCACATTCATATCACATCTCAGCTGAACATCTCATCTCAGCCTTTATACATTGGGATATTGTCAAAACTATATACTGTGTTGTAGCCAAGGATTCTAAAGACCAATTGTGGTCTCTTTTGGATGATGTTTGGACTAGTTTACGGCAGTATACACATTCCTGTCATGCACATAAAATATGCTCTTCCATAAAACAGAGCAACCCATTGTCCAAAATAAACAAGATTTGGTCTACAGAACCCTATGGCTACACCATAGTATATTTCAGAATACCTTTTGGCGCTATCCCAATTTCTAGCAGTATCATAAATCTTGAACGTGATGTGTAAGTAGCCTTAGACGTGAACCCACCCGGTCATGAGGTGCTATCATATAGGTATACAATGTATATACAAGTGTATATAAAGCTATACAATTATATACACAGTCTCTGTATGATGGCTGCCATTGTGTCGTCATAAACCTTAGGTAGCCTTTTTCAGTAAAGCAATTTTTTTTTTCAATTGTAGCTGAAAATCTTATCCCATGGATTGGCCAGTAGATCCACACAGATCTGTGACTTTTCTATGCATACGTCATAGTAATAATGAACATGCTGTGGTTTTTCTACAGTATATTCAATATACAGGGTGGGTTTTTGTTCTGGGGCAGTTAGCTTAGGTATAAATTACCACATTTACAGTGGTGGCCAAAAGTATTGGCACCCCTGCAATTCTGTCAGATAATACTCAGTTTCTTCCTTAAAATGATTGAAATCACAATTTCTTTGGTGTTATTATATTCATTTATTTTGCTTGAAATTAAAAAACACAAAATATAATGAAACAAAAATCAAATCATCAATCATTTCACACAAAACTCCAAAAATGGGCCGGACAAAAGTATTGGCACCCTAAGCCTAATACTTGGTAGCACAACCTTTAGCCAAAATAACTGCGAACAACCGCTTCCGGTAACCATCAATGAGTTTCTTACAATGCTCTGCTGGAATTTTATACCATTCTTTGGCAAATAGCTCCAGGTCCCTGAGATTTGAAGGGTACCTTCTCCAAACTGCCATTTTGAGATCTCTCCACAGGTGTTCTATGGGATTCAGGTCTGGACTCATTCCTGGCCACTTTAGAAGTCTCCAGTGCTTTCTCTCAAACTATTTTCTAGTGCTTTTTGAAGTGTGTTTTGGTTCATTGTCCTGCTGGAAGACCCATGACCTCTGAGGGAGACCCAGCTTTCTCACACTGGGCCCTACATTATGCTGCAAAATTTGTTGGTAGTCTTCAGACTTCATAATGCCATGCACACGGTCAAGCAGTCCAGTGCCAGAGGCAGCAAAGCAACGCCAAAACATCAGGGAACCTCCGCCATGTTTGACTGTAGGGACCGTGTTCTTTTCTTTGAATGCCTCTTTTTTTTTTTTTCCTGTAAACTCTATGTTGATGCCTTTTCCCAAAAAGCTCTACTTTTGTCTCAACTGATCAGAGAACATTCTTCCAAAACGTTTGAGGCTTTCTCAGGTAAGTCTGGGCAAACTCCAGCCTGGCTTTTTTATGTCTCGGGGTAAGAAGTGGGGTCTTCCTGGGTATCCTACCATACTGTCCCTTTTCATTCAGACGCCGATGGATAGTACGGGTTGACACTGTTGTACCCTCGGACTGCAGGGCAGCTTGAACTTGTTTGGATGTTAGTCGAGGTTCTTTATCCACCATCCGCACAATCTTGCGTTGAGATATCTCGTCACTTTTCTTTTCTGTCCACATCTAGGGAGTTTAGCCACCGTGCCATAGGGAGTTTAGCCACAGTGCCATGGGCTTTACACTTCTGGATGACACTGCGCACAGTAGACACAGGAACATTCAGGTCTTTGGAGATGGACTTGTAGCGATGAGATTGCTCATGCTTCCTCACAATTTGGATTCTCAAGTACACAGACAGTTCTTTGGTCTTGTTTCTTTTCTACCTGCTCAATGTGGTGCACACAAGGACACAGGACAGAGGTTGAGTCAACTTTAATCCATGTCAACTGGCTGCAAGTGTGATTTAGTTATTGTTAAGTGCCACAGGTAAGAGAAGCATCACATGATTTTTCAAACAGTGCCAATACTTTTGTCCAGCCCCTTTTTATGTTTGGTGTGGATTTATATCCAATTTGGCTTTATGAAAATTCTTTTTGTGGTTTTCCATTGAAGACAAATTAAGATAATAATACCAAAGAATTTGTGATTGCAATCATTTTCAGGAAGAAACTGAGTATTATCTGACAGAATTGCAGGGGTGCCAATACTTTTGGCCACCACTGTACAGGTGTTGCCAGTAGAGTCCATGCCCAAATCTTAAAAGAATCCCAAACATGTGGACATCCCCGTAAGGGACTGAGGTAGTAGATATAGGGGGCACAGCTGTGGCAGTTGCAGTCAGGCTTCTAAGCCAGGGGACCCATACGTTTCTCAAAATACTAATGCTTATTAGGCTATAAGAGCTGCAATGAAGGAAATTGAAAAGACCTGGAGTTGCAGTGTTACAGGTGGACCATAACTGGTGGTCTAGCCATGATCATGACTGGTTGTGTAGTCATGATCATAAATGGTGGTCTAGCCGTAAAGGTAACTGGTGGTCTAGTCATGACTGTGACTCATGGTCTAACCATGACTGTTACTGGTGGTCTAGTCATGACCATGACAAGTCTAGCTATGATTATAGATGGTGGTCTAGCCATAACTACTACTGGTGGTCTAGTCATGACCGTGACTAGTGGTCCAACCATGATTGTAAATAGTGGTCTAGCACGACTGTACTGGTGGTCTAGTTTGATATAATGGGGGTCTAGCCATGACTGGTTGTATAGTCATGATCGTTAATGGTGATCTAGCAATGACTGTTACTGGTGGTCTAGTCATGACCGTGACTAGTGGTCCAACCATGATTGAAAATAGTGTTCTAGCCATGAATGTCACTGGTGGTCTAGTTATGATCATAAATGGGGGTCTAGCCATGACAGGTTGTATAGTCATGATCGTTAATGGTGGTCTAGCAATGACTGGTACTGGTGGTCTAGTCATGACTGTGACTAGTGGTCCAACCATGATTGTAAATAGTGGTCTAGCCATGAATGTCACGTGTTATGATTATAAATGGGTCGCCATGATGTTTTAGTCATGATCGTTAATGGTGGTCTAGCAATGATGTACTGTGGTCTATAGACAGATGTGGTCAGCTTTCATAAATGGGTCTAGCCATGAAGGTGACTGGTCTGCATATGTTGTTAGTCCATGATGATCGTTAATGGTGGTCTAGCAATGACTGTTACTGGTGGTCTAGTCATGACCGTGACTAGTGGTCTAGCTATGATCATAAATGGTGGTCTAGCCATGAAGGTGACTGGAGGTCTAGCCATGACAGGTTGTATAGTCATGATCGTTAATGGTGGTCTAGCAATGACTGTTACTGGTGGTCTAGTCATGACTGTGACTAGTGGTCTAGCTATGATCATAAATGGTGGTCTAGCCATGAAGGTGACTGGTGGTCTAGCTGTAATCGTAAATGGTGGTCTATGACTGGTGTGTTGTGGGGCGAGTTTGAGTACTTGGCCTGGAGGGGTCTACCCACCAGCCAAAACTGTCATGTTTTGTGTATAGAGGGATGTGAAGGAATAAGTCTATGAGAAAAAGATTTGCCTGCACCTCCTCAGCATCTGTCTACATCAACCCCCTAAACACTGAATGAAGCAGAAGGGTGTATGTATGACTACCTATCAATGACCTCCAAACCATATTCAGGCAGTGAGGAAAATGGGGGTGGGGGGGTCAGTTGAGTAAGGCATCTTCTGTGGTAGGTGATACTTATCCTTTGTAGACACAGGCTTACCTGTTATATTGGTGGATAAAATGCTAACAGTGATCACAGGCTGCACTGCTGTCTTTGGGAGGCAGAAAAACTAACAGTGACTGCAAATGGAACTGCTGACTGTAAGAGGCAGAATGCTAATGGTGATCACAAGCTGCATTGCTGTATATGGGGAGCAAAACTGTAACATAACCACAGGCTGCACTGCTGTATATGGGGGACAAAAACTGTAACATGATGACACAGGCTGCACTGCTGTTTATGGGGGAAAAAAACTGTAACAATGACCAGGGTGCACTGCTGTATAAAGGGGACAAAAACTGTAACAATTGGTGAGGTGACCCTGAATGGTGGTGCTACTGCTCATCGTCTGACCACTCTGGTCACTCTCTGTTGCGAGTTTGGTGCTACCTTTGATGGCCCTGCTCTTCTGGACTCTGGTTCTTCTGAGCAATTCATCCAACTGTCTCTGCTGGAGAAGTTCTGCCTGCCTTTTCCCTAGCTAGAGAAACTACTGTGTTTTTCTTCTTCAACAGAGAGATCCTGAAGGAACCAGTCCAGTTCTGCACAAAACCCATGTCTCTTTGAGTTGGAAGTTGCCAACAGTAAGAAATCTCATTCCTTGTTCTACCCAGTGCCTCTGCTCCGTTTCTGCTTGGTCTTCTGTGGCTCCAGCATCACACCCCATCCTTGGATTGGAAAATGGGTGAAGTTGTCCAACGGGGCGAGGTATGCCACTCACGCTTACTCAAGTCTGTCCATCCGGTCCAATTCTGCCCACCCGTTTCCCTACACGTTGCTTCTGTTTTACTTGCTGAGGAGCCTCACATGCAAGAAGAGCCTCTGGTATTTCAAGTCATCTGATTCCTGCCCACCTTTCCTCCAGCCTTCTGTTTCTGAACGTAAAGTCCAAGAAGTCATCTGGGACGTTCAAGACACGTCCTCTAAAGACAGTTTCTGGGACACTGAGGAGGAGGTGGTCTCTCGGTCTGCATAAAATGAACCTCCTGCCCTTGCTCCAGTGTCAGTTCATTGTTGTCTACTACACAGAACTTGACCCCTTTCTGCTGTATTGCTGCTGTACCTACATTACCTGTGCGTTACCTGTACGCTACCAGAATGTTACCTGCTGTGCCGCTGCACCAGTCTGTTACCCACATGGACCTGTGTTATCCATCTTCGGTTACAACTTCTGTGTCCTGTCACTTGTGCCAGAACCTACTATCTTTGTCCTGCACTTCGGCTGTCACTGTGGGTCACCACCTATACCATCTTGCTCACGGTGATCACTTAGGATCCACCATATACTGGCAATCGACAGGTCAGTGCACACTGACACCGCCGCATCGTTACAGCAGCTTAAACAAGCTTAAACACACAGTGCTCACTAGTGCTATAAAAAGTGAACAATTGGTTACACAATAATTAAGCAATTAGTGGACAATATAGTAAAAAAAAGTGATATTCAATTATATGAAGATTCAAAAAATTCCATACCAATGCGTGTGGTACATGACAGTGCTCAATAGACAAAAAAAATATATACATTGTTCCTCAATAGGCCGTGATCAATCATGTACATCAATGAAAATCCTGCTAATCACTCATGTCTACATAGGCATACAATAAATTAAAATCAGCAACACAATGCTCCGGTGTTTCCTCAGATGGACAGCGAATGGGTGCCTCAAGCAGACGGCGCATGCGCAGTAAGATTAAACAGTGTCATACTGAGACACTGAAGCCGGGACTTCCCTCTCATAGAGCACGCGTCAATCTGTAGGGCAGCGCACGTGCAATAAAGGTGGCATCAGGTTAAATAGTAACCACAAAAGCATCGGCAATGCTATGTACTTATTAGAGCAACAACCTCACAGAAGAAAGAATACAAAGGAAAACATATACAATATAATGCAAGGCACTTGGAGATAGAGCTCTATGGACTGGGAGACCACCATAAACACCTGAAGTATATAACCAAGGGTGAAATGTCAACAGAGGGAGCCTGGAAATAAGTGCACCAGAGCACGAGCGCAGTCACTACCCAGCAACGGGTCACCCATAACATATAATGGGGAGCACAATGTCAACACATGACAGCGCCTTGCTCACTAAGCCATAGAGGCATATACTCAAGCCTAACTAACTCACAATTATAAAATAGACAAACTCCCGTGGAATAGAAAAGACCTTCATACTGAGGAGACTACAATGGAGAAAACCGCAGCAAGGAGTCAGATCCAGCAGCATTCTACATGTATACTTTCAAATGTGAAATAATAAGAAAAGAATAAAAATTAATGATAAAAAAAATAAAGGCAAATCAATAGTATGAAAAATATACTAACATTGTGCATAATTACTCACAAGTACAGACAAAAGCAAAATATAGAGGTAACTGGCTAAGCCACAAATGAATAATAAAGTACCTCATTGACACATTTGGGGAGATAGTTAACATTCAAGATTAAGACCCATGGGACTAAGGGTATTTAGTCTATGAATCCATTGTAGTTCTTTTTGTTCCAAAATAAGGGTGCGGTGACCACCCCGTTTACATTTAGGGATCAACTGTAATAAACTGAGGTTCCTCAATTTAATGTTTAAATTCTATGAAATGTTTGGAGACTGGAAGATCAACCTTACACATGCAGATAGTAGATTGGTCATTGATTATTTACTGATGCGCATCCTGCATTCTTGGGAGGTTTCCCCAACATAAAAAAGTCTACGGACGTCTCAAGACATAGATCATAACAAGACGTCTTCATGTAAGATGATGAATTGTATCTGTCTGTGGTGTATAGGTAATAGGTGTACATACATGGCAGCTACAGAAGCCTGAATGAATCTCCATAGACTACTATGGGCAGCTGTAAAATGATCTCTCAGTGAAGATTGAAGTTCATCTCCTTACTATTGTCACGACCGCTCAGCGAGTGGGTAGTGGATCCTCCGGTCACCACTAGGAGTTGGTGTAACCTACTAAGGGGCCCCTTGTCTTCACCGAAGCCCGCCACATGGCAGGATGGGCTTTGCTGCAGGGAATCCCCCAGGTCGCTACCCCCGACGCAGGACCCAGCGGTGACAGCCGAAGCAGGTAGTGCGGACACAGGGCCGACCAGAGCGTGGAACTGGAGAAGGCAGGACACCGGAGCGTAGAACCAGAGTAGGCAGGACTGAAAAGGCAGGAGCGGAATGTAGAAGCTAACAGAACCATCAGAGAGTATGCTAGCAAACGTACAGACGTTACTAATGCAGGGACACCAACAACTGGGCGTGGAGAGCAGGAAATTGCATCCTTAAAAAGCTCCTGCAAGAATGGTATTGGAGGAGCCCAATTACCTGTTGCACTCTGGCCCTTTAAATCTAGGGAACTGATGTGCGTGCACCCCTAGTGGGGAGGAAGATGCAGAGGAGTGCACCTGCTGAGGAGGAAGGCGGACAGGAGCAGGTGAGCAAACAGCAGCGCTGGGTGCAGCATGGTAACGACCAGCAGCCGGATAACGGGCATGCCTGCGGCCTGGGCATTCGACCGCAGCACGAGCCGTTACAACTATACAGCCAACATCATCACTGTGTCTGCTTTTTCTCCTACTTCCTCCTTCTCTATCCATAGACTACTAGGGGCAGCTGTAACCTGATCTCTCTACTATACAGAATCCATTACTGATTTCTGAGTGAACTATTATAAATGCAGGATAATAATACGATATATTACAGTTTCTTTTCATATTTCGCCCCACTTTTTTGCGATTTCCCAGTATATTCTATGGTCTGATGAAAGACACCATTAAAAGAACATCTTGTCCCGCAAAATATAAGCCGTCATACATCTATGTAGGTGGAAAAATAAAAAGTTACAGCTCTGGAAAAAACTAATGTGATGAAAAAAAAATAGGCTGAGGCTGAAAGAGGTTAAAAACAAATCTACTAAGGGCTTATTTATAAGAGCAAGAAGAATTTGCTTGATTGATGGACAATATTGCATCAACAAGTCAACATGAATTTTGTAACTGGTGGATACAATAAAGAACTTTAAAAAGTTGGATACAAACTATCAACTAAGTGTGTTCACGCGAGGTCAGGTTCAGGCCTGAGGTCAAGTTAGGCACCAGGCCGAGGCAAGGTCATGAACATAGCAGAGGATCAGACTGGGCAAGGTTGCGACCAACACCTGGAACGTGGCGCATCCTGTTACATAGGACAGCCAGCAGGGGCAACTGTGGCCCTGAGCATGGACCACGAGACATCCAGTTACAGCTATGTAGTGAGCCCAGATTTGATCCATTATTCAAACAGATGCCACCTCGATGAGGATGCTCGAAAGGTGATGTACTTATTCAATCTGATATTAAAGGGGTTGTCTCACTACAAAGATTGCTTTTTATCTTAAAAATCTTGTAGAAACAAGTCACTTTGCGATATATGTCCATTAACAGTGTCCTACCTATTCCTTGATATCCCCTCTTACATTGGCTGCATCAGCTCCTCAGATTGCTACAGCTACAGACCTGTTCAGTCTCTCCTGATAGGCTGTCAGCTCTGGTCACTATAGATACAGACCTGGTGTCTTCAGCAGTTCATCATTGCAGGCCAGTAGTAGCCACTTAAGCCAGAAAAAAAAGCCTCTGAATTCAAAAATTAAACGGAGAAAACAGGACTGAAATAAGATGAATCAATGTAGTGAGACAACCCCTTTAAGCCTCGTACAATAATACAATAGAAAAGATTGGATGCTACATGTACAGGTACCTACCCTTGTCTGTCATGCCAGGACTGTGCTTCCATCATTAGGGGTCCTACTGTTTGTCATCCTACCCACAGCAATGAAATTTTGATTAAGGAATTTCATACATAATGTTATATATTTCCCTAAATGCCCCTGTAGTAAAACTTCAATAGGCCAATTCAGCAGACCTGTTAGGATACCTATCAATCAGCACAGATACATATTTATAGACCCAAGATAGAACCCAGTAGTGCACATTAGGAAATACTACAGATATCTACTAAATATGGTGAAAAAATGGTTGCTAGACACCTCTATGAGAAACGCCCTCAGGACAGTGACCTTAGATGGTGATAGAAGAGGATCTTGCCCAGGACTGCAGTTCCCTAAGAACCAGACAGCTTCAACATGAGGCTTTCTAGATGTGTAAATTGAACTCATTAGTACCATTGGGGTGAGTTGACAGTTTCTATTGAAGATCCTTCTTATAAATGGTTAGCGGTTGCTCCTCAGCTTTCTACACTTCATTGTATCTGTTGTGCGTCAGATGGAATAAGGATTTGTTTGGTTTCAGTTTATAAATATTGAGATTCTGTGACGTTCTCCACTATTTAAGGAGATACCAGCAAACATTACACATGCTCGATAGAGAGGGTGAGATGCCACAGTGCCAAGTCCGGGTGCGCTGACGGCTCAACTATTATCCAAAACATGGACTACATTGTCTGGACCTTAACATCAATGCGGTGAACGGAGGCGCGATGTGTATGATGTATGAAGTGCAGGTTTTTATCTATGAGGTCATGAAAATGTCGCTATATCTTCACTTGAATAATTTACTAAGAAATATGTGCATTTATTAACATATCGAAACAAGGGATTTATTAACCAAATTCTGAACATGAACAGGTCTTCTCCCCAATATGCCCTCACTGATGTAGAACAAGCTGTGATTTCACAGTAAAACATTTAAAAACATTCAAAACGTGAAAATGGCTTCTCCCCTGTGTGACATCTCTCATGTAAAACAAGAGTGGATTTCTTAATAAAAACATTTCCTACAATATATAGTTACATATCTTAAACTAAAAGCTCCAATGATCCCTTTTCTAATAATGCGAGAAACTCCCAAATACATAATAAACAAAGAAATAGAGTATATCTCAAAAATACAAAATTTATTGATAACTACAAATCAGATAAAAAAATACAAATAATACACAAAAAAATGTATAAATAGATAACCAAAATATCTAGAGGAGAACCGATAAAACACAGGGAAAAATAACGGTATAATTATATAAATGATGGGACCTACATAGTCAATGTATAAAGCATAATATCTATCCCATTAAACAGATATGTCTCACTGTAAATATAGCATATATATAAAAGTATACAAAATCATCATAAGGTATATATAAGAGCTGCTCAAAAGTCTGTAAGAACTCCCATCACATTTAAGCATTCATAATAAACGATCCAGCACTATGGTATTGGGTAAATGTGTATAAAATAATAATAGTACCAAATAGTCAAAACCATGTTAAATAAGTAAGGTACAACCCGATCCATGGCGTTTCGCCGCTCAGGCTTCTTGAGTGGGTGAACATATTCCAAATTAAGGCTGTCCCGGTTGGTCAATTCCTGAGGATGAAGTGGATCTGCTCAACCCAGGAAAGATTTGAATTTCAATCTGAAGATCTAAAGGCCCATTTTAAGGAAAGGGGTTATAGTGGTAGAACACTTAGGAGGGTTTATTTGAGAGCTAAAAGTACTCCTAGAGATTTATTACTTAAAAGTTCGGCTAAGAAATCTGGTGATAACAATGTTTGTTTTATTTCCCACGTTTAACAAACATTGCTCTACTATGAGGCAGATTTTGAGGAAACATTGGCGATTTTAAAAACTCAGCCATGTTTCAAAAAATCTTTGTCAGATATCCCAATGATGACAGCAAGGAGATTTTAACCCCTTAAAGACCCGGCGGTTTTTTTTTGGTGACACGTTCGTTTTTCCCTCCTCGCCTTCTGAAAGCCATAACTTTTTTATTTTTCCACCTACATAGACACATAGGGCTTTTATTTTGCAGGACAAGATGGACTTTCTAATGGTGTTATTCACTATACTATAGAATATACTGGGAAACCGCAAAAAAATTCCAAGTGGGACAAATTGTGAAAAAAACATATTCCCGCCATGTTTGCGGGGGTTTTGCTTTTACGGTGTTCAATCTTCGGTAAATACAATGTGTTATTTGTATTCTTCAGGTTGTTACGCATCCGGTAATACCAAACATGTAGGGTTTCCGTTATGTTTTGGTGCCGTAAAAAAATTCCAAACATTTTCTATTTTTGAAATTTGTGCCACGGAGCCATTTTGTGCGACCAATAACTTTTTGTACTAACACGGACGTCAGCGAGGGGGTATTTTTTGTGGGCTGAAGTGTACTTTTTATCGCTAGCAGTTTGGAATGCATGCAACTTTTTTGATCATTTTTATTCCATTTTTTGAGTGATGTAAAATGACCAAAAAATGCAATTTTGGTATTTGGAATTTTTTTTCTTCTACGATGTTCAGCGTACGGGATAAATGATATATTTTTATAGATCGGACATTTTTTGGACGGGGCGATACCAAATATGTGTAACTTTTTTATTATTTTAATGATTTTATTTGTAAAATGGGGAAAGGGGGGTGATTTGAACTTTTAATACCTTTTTTTTTGTACTTTAACATTTAGTCCCCCTATGGTGCTTGACCACTAGGGGGCGCGATTGTTAATACAACCTAATGCATTGTATAGACAATGCATTAGGGTGTACAAAGATGGCGGTTTCCCCACTTCCTGTCTGCGGACGGAAGTGGGGCAAACCGGCCAGTGTAAGTGACGGGATCCTTCACAGGGCTCCCCACCACCGTGTCGCCGATGACCGTAACGATCGGTGCGCGGCCCCAGGGAAAATTCTTTCCCCAGACCCCGGGGCCCATCCTTGCCGGTGTCTGATGGTTAAACAGCCCACGGCGGAGCCCCCCCGCCGGGCTGTTACTGGGTTTCCCGGGTGTTAGCGCGTTTTGCAGCTAACCCCGCCGGGGGGTTTGTGGGGAGGGGGGGGGGGGGGGTGCGGGGACGACCCCCCTGCAAACCCCTTAGCGGCCCTGGGACTACCATACCCCAGGGTCTTAAGGGGTTAAAGGTTTTGCGCTAAAAGTCTTTTATACCCCAAAAAAAAAAGAATTTTTTGGGAGTACAAACCGAGAGGGGGTTTTTCCCCCGTGGAGATTAGTGGATGTAAAATTGATACGTGCCAGTGATTTTCAATCTACCAATGGAACATGCTAATTTAAGATATCTAGCTAACTTTCATGTAGCACTACAAATGTCAACCCCCGGGGGAAAAAATGCGCTTTTCAAAATCATATGTCTTTTTAACAACCTGGAAATTAGGGGTAAAGGACTAAGAACATTTAGGGGACTTTTGGGGCCGCAGAATTGTCGGCCCCCTCGTCTTTAAAAACCATTTCCAAACATTTTTTTCAATTCACCTATTGCAATCCTAGTTCTTTTAAAGTTACAGGAATTGTGTTCATTGTGGGATTCGTGGAGGTAATGTGAAACAGATGTTGGCAAAAGGATGTAAATGGGTATAAATTGAACTCACTGCCCCCCGGGGTTGGTTTTTGAAAAAAAAATTGAGTTTGGTCATTTCTCTAACTTTCCCCCCGGGTTTTTTTTTAATTTTGGGTAGTCTTTCTTTGGTTTTGTTATTGTATATTTTAATTTTTTATATTCTTTAGATATATGATGCTCCTGACACGGACATGATTAACGTGGTCATTTTTTGTAGAGTTTATCTCTGGATATGGATTAATACACACAAAAAAGGGACTTTTACTTACAAAAAAAACCCCCCTTTGGGGGCCATGTTCACAGCCAATAGGGGACTCGCGACCCAGGAGCAGGCATCTGCCTTATATGCTCCTGGAAAACATACGGGGCATCTGATTGCTGAAAACAACTAAAAGGTCCACACAAGGGGGCAATTAAATAAAACAGACTGCAATTAGCTTGGTACCTTTCCCCCACCAGTAGGCAAAAAAAACACATGAATGCAGGGGAGACTGCAGAAATGCAAAAATACCCATTAACAACTACTCACACATCCTCAGGGCATGGGGGGCTGCTGGTATTACTATTGCATATAGACAAAGCAATACATAATGGTGCAAAACGTGTGGTGCACCATGCCGGCTTACATGGATTGATTAATAACATCAAGGATTCATCTTTGGATATGGATTAAAAATCTATTTTTTTTGAAAATTAGTTGGCAAAAAAAAAAAAATTTTTTGTTATTTTTTTTATAATTCATTTAACTGTGCTATTTTTCTTTTTCTATGTAATTAGTCATAATTAGTTTATGTTTTTGTTTGTTTTATTTTGCTTTTTTAAATATATGTAAATTTATGTACATTTTATTGTGGTAATTGTTAATCATCTTTTATTGGGTTCTAAGATTATACATGGGTGTTATCCAATGTCACTGTATATATTGCATGTATATTAACAATTTTATTTATGTAGATATATATATTATTTAAGGATTTATGGGTATAATTGTGTAATCATGTGTAAATCACTATCTTTATTTATGCCCTTTATGTTATTGCTGTCATTTTATTTCTATTCGTAGGAGATAGACGTGTCCCTTCTATGTGTGTGCTGTGCCTCTTTGCTGTGTGTTTGGGGGGGGCCCCTTTCCCCTTCGTTCCGGTCATGCCGGGGCCATCCCGGAAATGCACATTCCGGCGCATGCGCACTTTGGCTTGACTGCCGGAAGTGGGGCATGGTACCTTCCGGTATTCGGCACGGATGCCAATTATGCATGAACACAGGTAAATTGCTCATTTCCATGTGTCAGGAGTTATCTGATGTATATATATATAGAACTTTAGAACAGTCTATGTTCACCCATGAAAGCCTGAGCCCGGGGAAAACTCGGGATGGAATCATAGCTGTTGTTACTCTTACTAATTTCCCAACATGGGTAAATTACCTTACTATTTACTTATGTACTGGTGACTAGTATATTACACACATTTACCCAATACCATATTGCGGGGACCATTTTTATGAAGTTAAATGTGATGGGAGTTTTTTAAACAAAATTTTGACAGCTTTTTATATACCTTAAAGAGATTTTGTAGCTTTTATATGTGCTATATTTACAGTGAGACATATCTGTTTAAGGGGTTTAATATTAGCTTTAACATTGACATGTAGGTCCCCATCATTTATAAATATACCGCTTTTTTAAATCGGTTCCCCTTAATTTTTTGGGGTTATCTATTTAAAAATTTTTTTGTGTATTTCTGTATTTTTTATCTGATTTTTTAGTTATAAATAAATTTTGTATTTTTAGATATATACTCAAAATTCTTTGTTTTTTAAAAATTATAGTTACATGGTTTTGAAGACCAAAAAAAAAAAGACGAATTCATAAAGTTCCCCAATGCAGCCTATTGCGCACCAGTAGCAAAACCCCCCATGAGGTAGAAGCCAATTGTCATAATTTTAGTGAGAAAATTACTTGAACAACCCTCTTCCAGATGCCGGGCCCTATAACCGTTATATTATTTCACAAAAATGTATCCAGATCCCTTTTCCAGAATCCTGGTCACCATAACTTTTCATTATTACATTATAAAAGGATCCCGACCCTTCTCCATAATCCTGGGAACTCTAACTTGGTATTTATTTTCTTACAAATGTACCAACCCCTTTTCCAGAATCCCCCGTCACTATTTAAAATCGTTATATTTTTACCTCTAGAAATGTTCCAACCCTCTCCAGAATCCTGGTCACTTAACTTGTTAATTATTCATCTACAAATGTTCCCCGAACCTTCTCCAGAATCCCATCACTATACCCCGTTATATTTTTTTCCTCTAGAAAAGTATCCAGACCCTTTTTGAACTTCATCATTTTTTATTCATTTGTGTCTGCCCTTGAACCTGCTCAAGCTCATTTTGAGCATGAAAATGGCTTCTCCCGTGTGACATCTTTGATGTCGAACAAGATGTGATTTATAATAAAAACATTTCTCACATTCTGAACAAGAAAATGGCTTTTTCCCCCCTTTTGACACTTTCATGTCGAACAAGAGTTGATTTCTGAGTAAAACATTTCCCAATTCTAACATGAAATGGCTTTTCCCTGTTGCATCGTTGATGTCTAACAAGATTGATTTGTTATAAAACATTTTGCCACATTCTGAACAAAAAATACTTCTCCCCTGTGTGACATCTTTGATGATCAACAAGATGTGATTTTCTAGTAAAACATTTCCCACATTTTGAACATGAAAATGGCTTCTCCCCTGTGTGACATCTCTCGTGTTCAACAAGAGTTGATTTTCTAGTAAAAAATTTCCCACATTTGAAAAGAAAATGGCTTCTCCCCCGTGTGACATCTCCATGTTCAAAAAAATTTTATTTTTTGTAAAACCTTTCCCACATTTGAACATGAAAAGGCTTCTCCCCCGTGTGACACTCTCATGTTGAACAAGAAGTGATTTCCCCAGTAAAACATTTCCCCCATTTTGAACAGAAAATGGCTTTCCCCGTGTGACATCTCTCATGTTTAACAAAAGTGATTTCACAGTAAAAATTTCCCCCATTTTGAAATGAAAAATGGCTTCTCCCCTGTGTGACATCTTTGATGTTGAAGACGTGATTTATGATTAAAACACCTTCCACATTCTGAACATGAAAATGGCTTCTCCCCTGTGTGACATCTTTCATGTCGAACAAGAAGTGATTTCACAGTAAAACATTTACCACATTCTGAACATGAAAATGGCTTCTCCCCTGTGTGACATCTTTGATGTTGAAGACGTGATTTATGATTAAAACACCTTCCACATTCTGAGCATGAAAATGGCTTCTCCCCTGTGTGACATCTTTCATGTCGAACAAGATCCGATTTCAGAGTAAAACATTTGCCACATTCTGAACATGAAAATGGCTTCTCCCCTGTGTGAACTCTATAATGTTGAACAAAATTTGATTTAATAGTAAAACATTTGCAACATTCTGAACATGAAAATGGGCTTTCCCCTTTGGAACTCTAAAAATTTTTGAACAAAATTTATTTAAAAAAAAAGATTTGCCACATTTTGAACATGAAAATGGCTTCCCCCTGTTTGGCATCTCTCTGTTGAACAAGAAGTATTTTTGAGTAACAGATTTTTCCACATTCTGAACAGAAAATGGCTTCCCCTTGTGTGACATTTTCATGTCGAACAAGATGTGATTTTAGAGTAAAACATTTCCCACATTCTGAACATGAAAAAAGGCTTCTCCCCTTGGGGGGGGGGGGGGGCATCTTTCTGTCGAACAAGAGTGATTTCAGAGTAAAAATTTCCCACTTCTGAACATGAAAAGGCTTCTCCCCGTGTGCATCTTTCTGTTGAACAAGAAGTGATTTCACAGTAAAACATTTCCCACATTCTGAACATGAAAATGGCTTCTCCCCTGTGTGACATCTCTCATGTTGAAGAAGACGTGATTTACGATTAAAACACCTTCCACATTCTGAGCATGAAAATGGCTTCTCCCCTGTTGACATCTTTTATGGCGAACAAATCCGATTTTTTTTTTAGAGTAAAACATTTGCCACATTCTGAAATGAAAATGGCTTCTCCCCTGTGTGTATCTCTCATTTAAAAAAAGGATTTCTGATAAAAAAATTTTCCACATTCGAAAAATGAAAATGGTTCTCCCCTGTGTTTACATCTTTCATGTGAACAAGAATTTATTTTCAGAGTAAAAAATTTCCCACATTTTGAACAGAAAAAAGGCTTTCCCCCGTGTGACATCCCTTTTTTTGCGAAAAGAAGGATTTCACAGTAAAACATTTCCCATTCTGAACAGAAAAAGGGGTTTTCCCCTGTGTCTCTTTGTGTTTAAGAAAACTGATTTTTCATTAAAACCCTTTCCACATTCTGAGCATGAAAATGGGTTCTCCCCTGTGTGACATTTTTTATGTCGAACAAAATCCGATTTCGAGTAAAAACATTTTCCACTTTCTGAACATGAAAAGGCTTCTCCCCTTTTTGAACTCTATAAAAGTTGAACAAAATTTGATTTAAAGTAAAGATTTCACATTGAACATGAAAATGGCTTTCCCCTGCATGACATCTCTCATTTGAACAAGAAGTGATTTTTAAGTAAAACATTTGCCCCATTCTAACATGAAAAGGCTTTTCCCCTTTTGTGACTATTTCATGTGAACAAAATTATTTCAGATAAAACATTTCCCACATTCTGAACATCAAAAGGCTTCCCCCCCTTGTGACATCTTTTTGGGCGAACAAGATTTTTTTCACAGAAAAAATTTCCCACATTCTGAACTGAAAATGGCTTCTCCCCCGGTGCATCTTTCATGCGAACAAGATCTGATTTAGAGTAAAACATTTCCCCACATTCTGAACTGAAAAGGGGTTCTCCCCTTGGACATCTCTCAGTTGAACAAGAAGTGATTTCACGTAAAAATTTCCCACAATTTTAACATGAAAAATGGCTTCTCCCCTGTTGACATCTTTGATGTTAAGAAGGACGTGATTTACGATTTAAAAACCTTCCACATTCTGAGCATGAAAAGGCTTCTCCCCTGTTGCATCTTTCAGTCGAAAAAGAACCTTTCAGAGTAAAACATTTGCCACATTCTGAACATGAAAATGGCTTCTCCCCTGTGTGAACTGTATAATGTTGAACAAAATTTGATTTAAGAGTAAAAGATTTGCCACATTCTGAACATGAAAATGGGTTCCCCGTGTGACTCTATAAAGTTAAACAAAATTTGATTTAAGAGTAAAAGATTTGCCACTTCTAACATGAAAATGGCTTTTTCCCCTGTGTGACACTTCATGTTGAAAAGAAGTGATTTCTGAGTAAAAAATTTGCCCCATTCTGAAATGAAAAGGCTTCCCCCCTGTGTGACATCTTTCATGTGAACAAATCTGATTTCAGAGTAAAACATTTCCCACATTTGAACATGAAAATGGCTTCTCCCCTGGGACTCTTCATGTCGAAAAAGATGTGATTTAGAGTAAAACATTTCCCACATTCTGAACATAAAATGCCTTCTCCCTTGTGCATCTTTCATGTCGAACAAGTGGATTTTAGAGTAAAACATTTTCCCCCATTTTGAACATGAAAATGGGTTTTCCCCTTGTGAAACTTTCATGTCGAACAAGAAGTGATTTTACAGTAAAACTTTTCCCCCATTCTAACATGAAAAAGGCTTCCCCCCTGTGTGACATCTCTCATGTTGAACAAAAAATGATTTTAAAAGGGAAAAATTTCCCACATTTGAAAAGAAAAAGGATACTTGTGATCATTTTTTGATGTCCAACACCTCTTTTGTAAAATTTTTTTAGAAACAGCAGGCTGTTTAAAAAGTATTTCGTGTTAACCACCAAAATCAGCGCATCTTTTTGATACCACCATCGTCTGTTTACAATCTGAAATAAAGATATCCGCTGAGATTGGGTCTGGGCCCTGCCAAGAATAAAACAGATTTTTTTATTTTTAATGACTATAAAATTAAATTTTACTGATATTTTATAACATTTCTATGTTTAACATTTTATACAAATTGCAAAGCAGTAGCAAAAATTTAAATTCGACTATAAAAGGTGGTAAACACTACAACAAAAGACCCGTGAGCAAGGACCAGTAACTGTAGTTTGGCCACCGGGCTGTTTCGACTTTTTTCTTTAGGGTCTGCCGTGTCATTTTCCCGGCCGTCAACACTATATCTAGGTTTTTATCTTTTCTATGTTTGTACCGTCTGCACTATGATGTCTTGAAATAAATTGGAGCACCTTTTTCACCGAATTTTCGCTGGATCCTTCATGTTTCATGGTATTATATGTATGTTATATGGATGGGAGGGAGCAGAGTGTATTATATGTCTTTATAGGGTGGGGGAAACAAAGGGATTATATTCTTTTATATGGATGGGGGGAGCAGATGTATTAATTGTGTTATATGGGTGGGAGGGGGCAGAGTGTAATATTTGTCATTGGGTGGGAGGGGGCAAGTGTATTTATTAGTTTTTGGGTGGTGGGGGGAGTGTTGAGCGATTACGTTTGGGCCCCGACATCGTCGATGGTCGATAGCGACCATCATCGACAAGTATTCGATGGGCATGATAGATTTGATGATGACCAAAAAAGTCTATGGGAGGGCAAAAACACCTTCATTTTTACACCCAAACAGGGCTGGAGAAGATGGAATAAAAATCCACAACAGTTCCAATGAATACGTGCTACATCTTAGGCCAAACTTAGGTTATAAAAGTCACAGAAAAAAACGTCACAGACCTTCACTATCCCAATCTTGTACTACAGCATGACCCTTAAACCTGCAGAACCCACACCTTAAAAGTGCCAGAAGCAGTCATGATTTGACCATCATTTACTTGTCACTGGACACTTGAATATCCCTGTCCTGGAACCCAGCATGCGCCCCAAACCTCATGACCACTCCAGATTTTAACAAGTGCCGAAAAAATGAGTCTTTTCAACACCATTTTAGTTGACAACTGAACATTGACCTAGACACTGTACTGGCGCCACAGCATGAGCCCCCAACCTGCATGACCCCACATATTAACATGCCAAAAAAAAAGGGCTTCTTTCCAACCACCATTTATGTTTCACTGGACATTGATCTATACCTGTCTGGGCTACAAAGCAGGAGCCCCAAACCCTGCATGACACCACATTTAAAAAGTGCCAGGGGAGGGGAAAAGGGACGTCTTTCAACCACCATTTTAGTTTCACTGGACATATTACTGTCCCAGAACTGGGTAGCGCTGCCCTCCGTAATGAGTGCGGACCAATGAGATTCACTTGGAAAATACTGGAGGTTAACGCTCCTGTTCCACCAGGTACCTTTTTTCTTGGCATTATTTTTCTCATTTTACTCAACGTTGCTGGGGAATTTGTTCTCTGTACTTTGTTATCGGTCTGAGCTCCATACTCCATGTCCTCTGAATAACGACATCTGGCAAGTTTCCTGTACCTCCTGTGTACAATCAGGAGGAATTTTTTTTATCAGGTATTTTTGTACGATGCAAGTTTAGTACGTTTTAATTCTAGAAATCACATTTTGTAATATAGGATGGAATCCACCATGTCTTTGTTCTCTTTTTTATTTGTATTAAATGGGTTTTGTCTCAATACAGGGATTGATAGCTATGTAAAAACTCTTGCAAATCAAGTCATTTTCCAATATGTGGGCCATTAACAGTGTCCTTAACCTATTCATGTTTCTGATGCACCCATACCCTTGAGCCACCTTCTTGACAATTTGTGAAGAAACAAATGTCTGGTAGAAACAACATTTTTAACAATGGACCTGTAGTTAGCTGGCATTCAATGCAGCATGACCCCAAAAAAATTCTACATACTGACTTCTCAGCCACCTGTTACAAAAATTGAGAGGGAGAAAATGCACTTTAAAAGCCTACATTTAGTTCCAAAGGACCATGATTATTGCTGTATTCACTAGCAACCATGACCAAATAATTATAATATATGACTTCTCAGACACTATTAAAATTGTGATGGAGACAGAATGCCCACTTAAAAAAAGGCCTACATTTCTGTTACCAAAGGACCCATCAATATAGCTGTATCTCACAGCAAACATGACTCAAAAACCATCGACAAGCGGGACGAAAACTTCTAAAGATAAAGTGATTAAATGGAATACGGTGTTGTCATGAAACCCTTGCTGTCTTCTTTACAGTCCTCTCACAGCAAAACCCGCAAAATGAATGTTGGGAAAAGTAGAATAATAATTGCACTGTAGATTTGATCGTTTTAAAAATAACGTTTTCACAGAGGACCATTTCTGTCTTGAAGATCCCGTATGTGAAGTAGAACGGCAAAATTAATCGGTGGACCTCGGCAATTGGTCTGCCACCAACATCCATCCAGATGATCCATTGCTGATTCAGCTTGATGAAAGTCTAACGATACAATTATCCTGTGTGAAAAGCGGATGCGTTTGTCGTAATGACTCCTTCCAGCTGTGCTGAAGGTCCCGCTCAGTTATCACGCTGGCTGCTGGGCAGGGACAACACTCTATGGGTGGCGTGCGAGCTGGGCCATTCGTCCATTTTGGATACCCAGAAGTATATTGGGTCGGAAACAATAACAAACAACATCGGTGTTGAGAAGGAAGTTAAGTCGTGCCCTCATGATCTTAAGCTGGACTCTGGGTGTTGTATGTGTGCCTGCATTGCATGCGTTGGTTGATGTTGGTAAATAAAGATTGCCAGAGGCTCACACCATTAGGCTTCTGCCACCTTGCCTGCTGCTGCTGCCGTACAGGCTACTTGGCACTCTACTACTGTCACGTCGCTGGCCGTTGTTCCACGTGACATTTGGATGAAGGTTTAAGCCGACGCAACAAGACTGTCTCCACTAGTTGATCAATCAGCCAGGTCTCCATTTCCTGCATTTTACTCTCTATTTGGGTGGGTGGAAGGAAAAGTGCTGAGTTTTAGGTTTGTACCGCGGGATTCCCGGAGGGTCCGGCCAACCCAGTACACTGTTGATTCATTTTTGATGGCCTTAATGTGAGGTTTCATGTTGGACGGAAATGGGATTCCAAGCCACTCATGTAAGAGATGGAGCCTTGATTTACCAAGCCTCAGGGTCGAAGCAGGGACACCTAGCAAACTCATCTTCCACCCTCCGCCACTCAAAATTCGCCCCCAACCCTCTTTCATAGGGCCAGGGGACATCGGGTAACGTCGGTGTCTAGGAATACATCCACCTCTCTCCTACCGCTTTCCTCCGGCACAGCTTCAACACAGCCGGACTTGCCTCGATTAGCACCCTGAGAGCTGCGGGCGCCCGCCTTGCAACTAGCTCTGGACCCAAACCTCTTGCCTAATGAAGACCGATAAAATTGAGAAATCTGTCGGGCCTTGTGGATTCGACGGAAGAGAAAGGTCCAGTGTTACCCGCTTGCTTAGGGACGTTGCGACGGCCCTTGGTCGTGATTTAAAGGGCCAGTGCGCGGTAATTTGCTAATTGCGGACGCTAGGTCCTATATATTATTATCGCCCCTGCACTCTTGCCCAGACTTGTTGGTCGTGCGTTCAGCGTCTTTTGAGAGTGTTGGAGTCCTTATAAGACTTACCCGTGTAACAGTCCGTCTTTACTGACCTTGCCTGTTTGCCGCCTGCCCTGACAGTCTCCCTGTCTTGACCACGAACCTTGCCTGTCCACGACCTTACGCCTTGGATTACTCTCTGTACCACGCATTACCCCCGGCGCCATCGCAGCAAAGTCAGGGGGGGTAGCGGGACTGGTAGCCACCACGACCGCAGCAAAGTCCATCTGCTTTGCGTCGGGCTTCGGTGATACAGGGGCTACTTTGATCCGCTCCCTGGAGTGGCTTAACTTCAATCGCTTGCACGGTGGTTCCAGCGAATCCACCAACCCTTACCAGAAGTCCATAAGTACAAAAATCACGAGACCTCTGACATAGTTGTAACTGTAATGTATGGAGGAGGAGCACGTCTCCAGTATTACCACCTCAAGCAATGTCTTATTGTGGGACTACCACCCAGGTCACGTGACCCCTGATATCTAGGTAACAGTAGTTTATGGAGGAGCGAACTTTCAGTATTCACCACCTCAGCAGTGTCTTATTGTGTGACTTACACTCAAGGTCATCGTGACCCTCGTATCCCTAATACAAAAAATAAAGGAAAGCTTGGGCACCACCAAAATATGTCAAAAAAACGTGATTTAATCACCTAAGTCCATGCAAGCAAAACGTTTTTTTCATCTCCTCCATGGAGGTCATTTCAAGCAAGTGTGTTAGGATAAGCATATCTTTTTACCCAATGTCATATAAATGATTACGGACAGATAATTACTGATGATAGGAATGACCATGCTCGAGCACACTATAAAGATATGTGAGCTGAGGGTCAATAGACCTTCACGGTCAATCGTTGCATCTCTATTAGTGACCATGCATTTGAACTTTGCTAGATTGAAAGAGTGATTTTGTTTGTAAGTGATCGGAAAAGGGGAAAGAAATTTGACCGAAATGGACCGAAGTGGGGCATAAGGCAGGCCGGAGGAAGGGCTTTTTCTGTTGAGAGTACCTTTCTTTAGATTCCACAACTTCATCCCATGCTCATAATGCTATCTACCTTGCATCATCTCCCTTTCTACATTACCATCCAATCCACCACCCCCTGACAATTCTATCCATATCAGGCGCGCCTTATCCTCCCCTCACCATGTCACTAACATCCCACACACTGTTTCCCTTTGTAATCCAACAACAAAAATCACCTGCTGGCATTAGTGCTGCACAAACGCCGCTCATATCTCATGAACCATCTGCTGTCGCCTTTTTCATTCTCCTGCTTCTCGCTTGCAGCGTGACATCTCTACTAACCCCGGCCCTCTCCTCACTTTAAAAGCTCATCCACGTTCCTCCTCCGCCTCCTTCCATAGAAACCTGCTAACCTGCTCACTATTCGCTGTATGTCTTCCCTGCCCTTTTAAATGTGCCCTGTGGAGACGCCCGACACCGATCTGTCTTGGCCTAACAAATACCTCTACTGCTGTTCATGACACTGTTCCTTATCTTTTCCCTCAACACTGCTGCGCCCTCACAGACTTCATGGCTCCCAGCCTCTTGACTCTCACCGCTTCCCTTGCCGCCTCCTCACCTATCGGCGGCCTACACTTCACCACACCCCATGACCTGAAAACAGGCCGGATGGAGGAGGCGGCATACTATCTCTCTCCCACATCTGCACCTTACCCAGGTTCATTCCTCCGCACCCTCCCTCATTTCCCCTCCTTTGAAGTCCACACCATTGCACTCTTTAGGCCCTTTTTCCTTCAGAGTCGCAGTTCGTGTACAGAACACCCGGCTCACCCCGCTCAGGTTCTGGAAAATTTCGCTGCCCCTGGCTCCCCTCTTTGTCCTCTCTCTCGAAATGCCACTATCATCATGGGTCAGGTGACGTCAACACTTCCCCACTTGATGACCGCCATGTCTCCTTCTGCCTCTCAGTTTTTTCACTGACCTCTTCTCTTTGGACCTCTTGAGTTTAAAGCACTCTCCCACTCACAAGAATTGGAACTCGCTTGGTCTGGTCTTCTGTCGTCCCTCTCTTCCATTCTCTATCTTCACTTATTCTCCTTAATGCTTCTTATGATCACTATACCCTATATCTCTTTTACTATCAATTCTCAGGCCTTCTCGGACAACCTGCCCTTCACCCATTTCAGTCATATCCGCTCCCATTAACACCAAGGAACTCATTGACACCACTACTGGTCCTACATTGGCCCAATCTCTCCTATTCTCTCCTGACCTGGCTGTCCAAACATTTCCAACGAAATCTCAAATCCACCCTGGACATATTGGCACAACTCACCACCGCAACCTCCAGGAGTCAGAGTCCCGCAGCCTTGGCATCTCGCCTCAGACGTCGGTTCCTGCAACGCATGCTCAGGCTAGGTGCTGAGCGCTTGTGGAGGAAAGTCAATAAGCTACTCGCAGACTGTCTCCACTACAATTCATGCTCAGGACTTATTCAGCCACTGCCCTTCACAAGCGCAAACAAAAATAATTTCACCATCCTAATACAACCTTACCACACCACAACCCCAAAACGCCTGTTTGACACCATCCACGCCCTTCGTATTGCCCTCAAAGTTCAGGCCATGGTCTCTGACCATCTGTGCTGAGGACCTGGCCATCATTTTCAACAGTATCAAAATTGACCTGTATCCGGGCATAAATTCTCATCATCATAACCCCCCAAGCAGAACCCATCCCTTTTGGGGGTTTTTTTTCTTCCCTCCTGTACAACTCCTATAGTGTGTTCCATCAGCCTCTTGACCCCAACCACAGCAAGATGTATACCCAGGCTTCCTCCTGTCCTGATAGCCCCCCACACCTGATCTAGCGACCGTTTCCCTCCCCACCTTCTACAGTCTATTTATCCAAGCTATTCTCCCTCTCGCACCTTACTGCACTATCCTGTATCATCTCTTCTCCCACTGGGTTCTTCCCCATCATCCTTTTTAAAGGCTAACTATAACATCCTTCATACTTTAAAATACCTCCCTGGGGACCCATACTGTGCTGCCAATTACCGACCCATCTCTAACATTCCCTTTTATCTTACACTTCTGGTAACGCTTGGTCTACTCTCGCCCTGATCTCGCTATCTCTCTGCTTAACTCTCTTTCTGGATCCTCTACAATCAGGGTGTCGCCACCCTATCACTCCTCAGAAACTGCTTCTAGTTCAGTCTCTATCGATCTCCCACGCTAATCTCGAGGGCAATTTACCTCGTTCGTTGGTTTTCTGGATCTCTCTGCAGCATTTGACACTGGTTGATCACCCATTTCTCTCAGCATTTTGCTCAGCACCAATTTGGAATCCAGGGACACGGCTCATAGCCGTGGTTCTCTTCCTACCTCATCCTGTACGCTTCATCAGTGTCTCATTTGTAGGTTCTACTTATCCCACTCTCCCTCCTTGACGTTGGGGCTCTCTCAGGCGGTCAGTTATTGGTCCACTCCTCTTCTCTATCTCTAAGCCCCCACATTGGCCAAACCATCTCAGTAGATTTGGCTTCAGTACCATTCTCTACGCTGATTGGGACACTCAATTTTATCACTCCTCCCGTGACCTTACTCCTGCCCTGCTACAAAACACCACGTGACCGTCTCTGTCTTATGTCTCTGTAATCCATGTCCTCTCTCTATCTAAACTAAACCTCACCAAAACGAATTCGCGGTTTTTCCCCCACTCTTACTAACCAACCCCCATCTGTTTTTCTCTTCAGTGTTGTGGCACCACCTTTAACTCCTTAGGCAGCAGGCGGTGTCTTGGGGTTTTTTTTTATACTAGACGTTGTTGTGTCTTCTCACACCATATTTCCCAATACACTCTGTTATCGCGCTCCTGTCACTTGCACCTCAAGAACTAAGAACATCTCCAGAATACGTCCTTTTTCACTGATGGATAAAAACAACTCAACCTCCATTGTTGCTCTTATTTCACTCCTCGTCTTCGACTACTGTAACTCCCTGCTTAGCGGTCTCTTCTGTAAACTCCTCCCCTCTCCAATATGCCAATGAATGCAGCAAGCAGGCTTTGTCATTTCTTCCAGGCCGCTTTACTGATGACCTTTACAACTATGGGTCAGTCGCTGCACTGGGTGCCATCCGTACAGGAATACAGCAATAAAAATACCATCTCTTTCAACACATAAAGATCTCCACCAGTGCTGCAACCCCCTTACCACTCTCCTCCCTCATCTTGTGCTACCACCCTGCCCGCTCCTCGCCGCTCAGCTAAGGGACATCAATCTACTAGATTCAACATCACGGAACTTCACATGCCCGTCTTCAAGATTTTGCTCGTGCTGCTACCTTTCGCTCTGGAACATCGTACCACGTACCTTCAGGACAATTCCCCGCCTTTCGTAGTGTTATGAGGTCCTGAAAACACATCTCCTCAGGCAGGCCCCTACCAAACAACGCCTTATAACCACACAAAAACATTTCAGGCACTCCCTTACATCTAGGTCCTCACAGGCTCTTAATCTGTATATAGTTGTATACAAGTCATGGTGGCAGGTGCAAACATAATATTTATGTAAACCTCCCCATATTTATAAAACATGGCTGGGCCATTGTAAATTTAGCACTTCTCCCACTTTGATTACAACAGACAACCTCAGAGATAGTAAGCTCTTGCGAGCAGGGACCTCACACCATGTGTCTCACCTGTAAGTAGCTTTCACTGTGTAATGTCTGTTTTTTGTCTGTAATTATACCCTCTACATTGTAAAGTGCTGCGAAATTTGTTGGCGCTATATAAATAAAGATTATTATTATTATTATGATTAAAAAGTGATTACAGATAAATTACAAAAGTTTATGAAAGATAATATATCAATCAGTGTAAAAAGGTGACAGGGTAAAGTGCAATTGTGTACTAATCATACACACATAATGAACATCAGTCCCACTGTAATATATAAATCAATAGAGACAATTACAGAGTTAACAGTGTGTTGATCTATAATCACATACAGCTGCAGACATCAGCTTACCCCACTCTGGATCGTGTATCATCTCAGCGTCAAGTGAAAGTGTCAGTGTCTTTCACTATGTTTATGATTAGTACACAATTGCACTTTACCCTGTCACCTTTTTACACTGATTGATATATTATCTTTCATAAACTTTTGTAATTTATCTGTAATCACTTTTTAATCATGTAATTATATGTCTTAATCATGCATATGCACATTTGTATATAAGGATATGCTTATCCTGAACACACTTGCTTGGGAATGACTCCATGGAGGAGTTGAAACGTTGCTTGTATGGACTTAGGTGATTAAATCACTTTTTTTGACATATTTTGGTGGTGCTGCTTTCTTTATTTTTTGGATTTTGGAGGGTTTTGGATCATACCTTTGAGCTTTGCACACCTCTGTTAGATTTTTGTTGCAGTGCTGTATCCTTGCCTTTTTTCTTTTTACCCTCGTATCCATGTAACAGTAGTGTATGGAGGAGCAGAACTTCTCCAGTATTACCACCTATAGCAGCATCTTATTTCTGTCTGTCTGTGGAGAAGACACCACATATTCTTCTCTCTCTTAACCCCATACCGCTGGATTCAGTTTTGGCCTCTGTGACAGAGCCCCATTTTTTAAATCTGAAGTGTCACTTTATGTGAGAAGAACTTTTTGACACTTACCTATCTAAGTGATTCAGAGACCATTTTCTCATGACACACTGTGCTTTAAGTTAGTAAGAAATTTTGGTCCAAAAAGTCCTTGTTTATTTGTGAAAAATATGAAAGTATCATGAAAAATTTGCCATTTTAAAACTTCAAAACTCTTTTGCAACAGTAGTTTAAGGCCATGTTCACACGGCTTAAAATGGGCCGTATTTCGGTCCGTAATTACGCGCCGAAGTGCGCAAATTATGGGCTGAAAACGGCCCATTCATTACGGTAATCCACAGTTAGAGAACTATGGATTCCGTCTCCTCTCCCTGCTCGGCGAATACACCGGGCGGGGAGATAATTGACATGTCACTTTCTAGCGGCGTATACGCGCCACTAGCAATGACTGTCTATGGGCCGGCGAAGTGCCGGCCCCCCGCTCCCGCCCCGCACCCGGCCACACGGCGTAATTGCGGGGCGGAATTACGCCCCGCAGTTAAGCCGTGTGAACCTAGCATAAGGGCACACGTTTATAGAAAAACCCGGCAACAAATGACAGATTCCCCACTGTCAGACTTACTCCACACTTGCATATATAAGCGTTGCCAAGTATAACAAAACACCTTCTTACTTTTGTATAAACTTTTTACATAAAACATGCATATATAACATCATGATTTTGCAATTCTTTTAAGCATACAGTTCTTTCGCGATTTACTTCGTTTTGTTATACCGTATATACTCGAGTATAAGCCGACCCGAGTATAAGCCGAGGCACCTACTTTTGCCACAAAAACCGGGAAAGCTTATTGACTTGAGTATAAGCCTAGGGTGGAAAACGCAGCGGCTACTGGTGAATTTTAAAAATAAAAAGAAATACCAATAAAATTACATAGGCAGCTATAGGCAGTTTAATGTCCCCCATAGGCAGGTATAGGCTGGTATAGGCAGTTTAATGTTCCCCATAGGCAGCTATATGTCCCCCATAAGCAGGTTATAGGCTGGTATAGGCAGCTATATGTCCCAATAGGCAGGTTATAGGCAGGTATAGGTCGTTATAGGCAGATATAAGTCCTCATAGGCAGGATATAGGCAGGTAATTGCCCCCATAGGCAGGTATAGGGCGTTATAGGCAGGTATAGGGCCCCCTAGGCAGGCTATAGGCAGGTATAGGTCCCCTAGGCAGGCTATAAGCAGGCTATAGGCAGGGTATAGGCAGTTATAGGTCCCCCCTAGGCAGGGTATAGGCAGGTATAGGTCCCCTAGGTAAGCTATAGGCAGGTATAGGTCCTCTAGGCAGGCTATATGCATGTATTTGTCCCACTAGGCAGGCTATAAGCAGGTATATGTCCCACTAGGCAGGCTATAGGCAGGTATATGTCCCACTAGGCAGGCTATAGGCAGGTATAGGTCCCTCTAGGCAGGCTATAGGTCCTCTAGGTAGGCTATAGGCAGGGTATAGGCAGGTATAGGTCCTCTAGGAAGGCTATAGGCAGGTATAGGGGCTATAGGCAGGTATAGGTAATCTAGGTAGGCTCTAGGCAGGTATAGGTCCCCTAGGTAGGCTATATGTAGGCTATAGGCAGGTATAGGTCCTATAGGCAGGGTATAGGCAGGTATAGGTCCTTAAGGCAGGTATAGGCAGACATATACAGGGTTTTAAAACAAAAAAAACCCACTGACCTGGCTCCCCGCTGCTCCGTCTCAATCGCCGCTCCGCCTCCTCGCTGTCCGGCCTCCTGCGCGCTCTATCTTCTCGGCACAGGCAGGTGATGTCATCAGGCCGCGCTGGCAGCGTGATGACATAGCACGCTGCCTGTACAAGAAACTCCGGAGAGCCGCGAGTTTGCGGCCGCCCGGAGTCCACTGCGGAGCAGGGAGCACTCACTCTCTGCCCCGCAGTGGTATCCCTTCACCTATATGCACTCCGGAGGAGTCGCATATGGGTGAAGGGATCGCGGACAGTGCCCGGACCACCGCAGCGTCCGGACACTGTGCGCTCACTCAGCCTTCAGTTACATGCGCTCCCTGAGGAGCCACATATAGCTGAAGCGTCCCTGTAGGCGCATGGGCCATCGCAGCGCCCGAGCGCCGACAGTGACTCGAGTATAAGCCGAGGGGAGATTTTTCAGCACATTTTTTGTGCTGAAAAACTCGGCTTATACTCGAGTATATACAGTAATTTTCATTCATAGGAAGTCAATCCTTATAGCAGAGTATAACATCCATTTGTCATATGCATCAACAATAGATATATTTCAACAGACTTGTATTTTTCTGAACTTTAGTCATGGTAGCAATATATAGCAGATCTTTAGTAGATGCATGGCAAACATATTTCTTTCAAGATGTATAGCACATATTTAAAAGAGCAGATTTATACTCATCGGAGCTGGTGCCGGGAGCCGCAACGTTTCGGAGGATTTATCCGACATGGACCTCCTTTGTCACACTTTCTTTCAAGACATATGTCTTGAAAGAAATATGTTTGCTATGCATCTACTAAAGATCTGCTATATATTGCTACCATGACTAAAGTTCAGAAAAATACAACAAGACTGTTGAAATATATCTATTGTTGATGCATATGACAAATGGATGTTATACACTGCTATAAGGATTGACTTCCTATGAATGAAAATTAAAACAAAACGAAGTATATCTCGAAAGAACTGTATGCTTATAAGAATTGCAAAATCATGATGTTATATACGCATGTTTTATATAAAAAGTTTATACAAAAGTAAGAAGGTGTTTTGTTATACTTGGCAACGCTTATATATGCAAGTGTGGAAAACTTCAAAAATGTCTGCGTGTAAGACAGATTGTTATTCCACTCAAAATAGTCTACAAATAGCATCTACCACACGTCCACTGTAGGTTGGATTCATTCTTTAAATGTCTTTTTTCATGACATTAGGGGGCTTAGAAATTTAGTAGTAATTTTCAAATTTTCAAGAAAATTTGCAAAATACATTTTTTTGGGGACCAGTTCTGAGTGACTTTGATTGGCCTGTATGTTAGACACCCCCATAAATGACTCCATCTAATAAACTACAGCCCTTAAAGCAGTCAAAACAACATTTAGGAAGTTTATTAACCTATTAGGTGTTTCACAGGAATTAAAGCAAAGTGGAGGTGAAATTTCACTTTTCTTTTTTTTTGCACATTTTCAATATTTATCCATTATTCACTGGAATACGGTAAATGTGACTAGGTAAATGCAACTTAAAGGGGTTGTCTCGCTACAATGATTGGGTTTTAATTAAAAGATCTTTAAAAAACAAGCAGCTTTGCAATATATGTTCATTACAAATGTCCTACTGATTTTGAGTTAGCCCTGTTAGCAGGAGTGCATCAGCTTCTCAAGTTTCTATAGCAGCCGACCTGTTGATCCTTATCTTACTGGCTGTCAGATCTTTATGACTCCTCAGTCTTTGAAGACAGGTCAGAGCAGAGAGCCCCTCCCACACAGAATGCTTCTGTAGTAGAGGGAGGGGGGAGGGAGGACTCTGGCTTCTATGTCTGTGCTGCCTGGATTAACCCTGTGTGTCCCTGCTTCCTCCTGCTCTCTACACAGATAGATGTGACAGCAGTGACCCTGTGTGTTACTATAATCATGATGTGTCTTTGGAACTGTGACTATACTAATACTATACAGATCAGGCATGTGAATACTTTATGCTCTCCTGTATTAGTGACACATCCTGAGTATAGTAACACTTCCCTTGTTGTTGCTGGAGATGTGGAGACTTGTAAGCTAAGCAGGGGATATAGGAACACATGCATCCCCCCTGCTCTGTTATTAGAACACCACTTCACAGTCCTCTCTACACTCATAGATCAGCCCTCTCCTGCAACAGACCTAGGCAGGCACACACAGGGTGAACTCTGGCAGCAAACCCCCTCCCCCTATATAGAAGTTACGTAGCTGCCTGTGTGCTGATGGGAGGGGGGAAGAGGGAGCAGAAGAGACAGACCAAGAAGCACGCCCCTCAGTTCAACTTACCAGGCTCACTGACAGGCTGAAAGCTCGTAATGAGACAACTCCTTTAATATTGAATCCCCAGATTTTTCCGTTTTCAGAGATCTCCCATATGTGGCCCTAGTTCGCTATTTTTCTCAACCACAAGCTTCAGAGTAGGAGGAGGAGCACTGACCGGACTCTGGGGTCTCATTTTCAATATGATTTTCTGTAGGCGTCATTTCAGGTTTGCAGACGCCCTAAGGGGCTAAAACTTAACACCCCTAAAAAGACCCCATATTGGAAACTACACCCCTTAAGGAATATATCCAGGGGTGCAGCAAGTAGATCGACCCCACAGGTGTTTCTCAAATTATTTTAGCGTTAGGCTCTGAAAATGAAGAAATTTTTTTTTCCAACAATCTGCAATTTTAGCTGAAAATGTATAATTTTCACAAAGAATCCTGGAAAAAAAAGCCCCCCACATTTGTTATGCAATTTCTTCTAAGTTCGGCAATGTGGGTGTAAACTGCTGTTTGGGCGCATGGCAGGGTGTACAAGGCAGGGAGAACTATTTGCCTTTCGGAATGCACATTTTGGTGGGGTCATGTTGCAGTTTCAAATCCCCCAAAGTACCAGAAAAGGTGAAACTTTCCAGAAGTCGCCCCATTTTGGATTCAACACCCCTCATGGATCTCATCTAGGGGTGTATTGTGCATTTTGGGCGCACAGGTGTTAGCATTGGGCAATGGAATGGGTAGAAAAAATGCAGCTCCATTTTTTTGGGGTTTTCAATTCTACAGCGGTAAGTGACAGGATAAATGACAGGATAACTGTACTATGCGGTCGGTACAATTACAAAGATATTTTATATAGTTTTTGTTTTATTACTTTTACACAATAGAAATATGTCTATAAAAAGTTGCGTTTTGATGTTGTCCTATTCTGACGGCCATAACTTTTTTATTTTTCTGTATACGGAGCTGATTATGGGCTTGTTTTTTGTGGGATGAGGACGCTTTTATTAGTACCATTTTGGGGTTCATATGACGCTTTGCTCACTCTTCATTAAGGTTTTTGTGGGGCATTCTGAACAAAATACAGCAATCCTGGTTGTGATTTTTATTTTTTAAAGCGGTTACCGTGCGTTATAAATGACCTCCTAGCTTTACTCAACAGGTAGATACGATTACAGCGATACCCAATTTGTATAATTTTTTTTTACGTTATACTGCTTTTACAGAATAAAAACACTTCTATTCAAAAAGGAAAACACATTTTTGCATCGCTGCAGTCTGAGAGCCAGAATTTTTTTTTTTCTGTGTACAGAACTGTGTAGGGGCTTGATTCTTGTGGGATTATTCAATATTTTTATTGGTATCTTTTTTGGGGGACAAGGCTTTTTGATCAGTTTTAAAATCCGTTATTTGGAAGGCAGGATGAAGAAAATACTGCAATCCTAGTAGAGTTTTATAGTTTTAACAGCGCTCACCATGTAGTATATGTGACAAGTTAGGTTTACTCTGTGGGTTGATACGATTACAATGATACCCAGTTTATGTTTGTTTTATGAGAAAGCACTTTTATTTTCACAAAAGCGTTTCCTTGTGTAAAACAATATTTATGCATCGCTGTCTTCTGAGAGTCATAACTCTTTTTATTTTTCCGTATACAGAGCTGTGTAAGGGTTTTTTTTGCTGGATGAACTGATGTTTTAATTGGCAACACTTTGGTATTGATATTAGTTTTTGATAACTTCTTATCCATTTTATGTGCTGTGGGATAAACAAAAATCACAATTCTGTGACTTTTTTTATTTTTATTTTTTACGGCATTCACCGTGCAGGTTAAATAACATGACATTTATAGGGCGAATATGTGTACTTTATTTTTTATCTTTTTTGGGGCAATTGCTATTTGTAAAGGAGAAAAGGGCAGGGAACGTTTTTTTTCGTGTTTGTGTTTTAATTTTTTTTTTTTTTTTTTTTACTTTTCAGCTTTTCCCCATAGGAGATTTGTAATAGTGATCTTCAAATAGCTATTACACGGCAGACCAGCATAGCGCAGAACTGCTCTATACTGGTCTCCATGGCAACTGGCAATCGCCATATCCACAATGCATAGAGGGCATGGTGACGTCACCAGACAGCCCGTATGCTTTAGTAAAGCATCCGGGCTGTCGGGTGAGTGGAACAGTAGGGTGGCAGAGTGCGGATACTGCACCGATCGCAGACAGAAGGAGCTCACTCCTCCTGCCTGCAACTTCGTTATCGTGACCATGATAGGTCGCGATAATGAAGGGTTAATCGCCATGATGATGATGCGGCATGAGGCCAGCGGTAATTTACCACTGGACCCATGTCGCGATCGTGCGGGGCTCGCTTGTAAGTCCATTTGCGGGAACGTACTTTCCGCTAGGGTGTATGGGTACGTCCTATGTTGGGAACGGACTAATAGGAGGTACACTTCAATAGACTTGTGTTTAGTCGTGTCTGTTACCTGAAGGTGTGAGCGGCTGCTGATCCTCCATCTTGGTGTCCATGTGCAGATACTTGTATAACCTGTGTCTCTCCAGTGAATGTAATTTTTGTTAAGAATGTTACCTACACACAGAAAAAAAAAGAATGAATGTACATAAGACATTGCTGGAGAAATTCTGCTCCTCCATACACTACTGTTACCTGGATCCCATGGTCACATTTTGTACCTGTGTTGGTGGTCACATTTGATAAAACACTGCTGGAGGTGGTAATACTGGAGAAATTCTGCTCCTCCATACACTACTGTTACCTGGATCCCATGGTCACATGACCTGTGTAGTGGTCACATGATAAGACAATGCTGGAGTTGGTAATACTGGAGAAGTTCTGCTCCTCCATACACTACTGTTACCTGGATATCAGGGTCACATGACCTGTGTGGTGGTCACATGATTAAGACAATGTGGAGTGGTAATACTGGAGAAGTTCTCCTCCTCCATACACTACTGTTACCTGGATACCAGGGTCACATGACTCTTCAGTTCGTACAGTCCATGAGGGGGCATAACTGGAACATGGGCTGTACCATTATTTTTTAAATAGGGTCCAGGGCCGTTTCTTGGCTAAATAACATTAAGGCTATGTTCACACGGCTTAACTGCGGGGCGTAATTCCACCCCGCAATTACCGTGTGGACGGGGGGGGGGGAGCGGGGGAGCGAGTGAGGGGCCGGCACTTCGCCGGCCCATAGACAGTCATTACTAGCGGCGCGTATACGCCGCTAGAAAGTGACATGTCAATTATCTCCCCCCTCGGCGTATTCGCCGAGCGGGGAGAGGAGACGTAATGCATAGTTCTCTATGAGAACTGTGCATTACCGTAGTTACTGGGACGTATTCCAGCCGTAATTTGCGCACTTCGGCGCGTAATTACGAACCGAAATACGTCCCAAAATAAGCCGTGTGAACATGGCCTAAGGGTGGAGGGAAAAAAACCTTCTCCCCCACATTACCCCCAACAAACTACAGAATGATCTGTAGCAAAAATACATACATACACATACTGTATATACAAGCTAGTAAATGTTCCATACATGTACAGAGAGCGCGCAGCCACTACATGTAAATAACCATAGGTCAGGGGACTGTGTGGTACCTATAATGGCTGATATAACGGGCTGCATATCATACTGGCTGATATAATGGGCTGTATATTATACTGGCTGATATAACGGGCTGTATATTATACTGACTGATATAACGGGCTGTATATTATACTGACTGATATAACGGGCTGTATATTATACTGACTGATATTATGGGCTGCATATTATACTGGCTGATATAACGGGTTGTATATTACAATGCTTGATATAACGGGCTGTATATTATACTGGCTGATATAATGGACTGTATATTATACTGACTGATATAACGGGCTGTATATTATGTTTGATGTAATGGGCTGTATATTATACTGGCTGATATAATGGGCTGTATATTATAATCTTTGATATAACGGGCTGTATATTATACTGGCTGATAATGGGCTGTATATTATACTGGCTGATATAACGGGCTGTATATTATACTTGCTGATATAACGGGCTGTATATTATACTGGCTGATATAATGGGCTGTATATTATACTGGCTGATATAACGGGCTGTATATTATACTGGCTGATATAATGGGCTGTATATTATACTGGCTGATATAACGGGCTGTATATTATAATCTTTGATATAACGGGCTGTATATTATACTGACTGATATAACGGGCTGTATATTATAATGGATGATATAACAGGCTGTATGTTATACTGGCTGATATAACGGGCTGTATATTATGCCGGCCGATATATAAAGGGCTGTATATTATACTTGCTGATATAACGGGCTGTATATTATACTGGGTGATACAATGGGCTGCAGATTATACTTGCTGATATAACGGGCTGTATATTATAATGGCTGATATAATGGGCTGTATATTATAATGGCTGATATAATGGGCTGTATATTATAATGTGTGGGTGTGACACATATAATCGGTAATAACCTAATATACCCTGTTCTATCACACATCATACCTCCACGTGCCGGACAAGTCCGACAGCTCTGTGCTTCCAGGACCTGTGATTAGGTCAATGGAAGGGGAGGAGTCATGTGGCTGTTGTGCTTACAGGACCTGTGAGAGCGTCACAGTGGGCGGAGTCATATGGCTATTGCGCTTATAAGACTTGAGATGTCACGGAGGGGCGGAGTAGTGAATACTGTGTACTTGCACAACCTGTGATATCATAAGGAGGAGGAGCCTTGTGACTCCTGCGCTTACAGGATTTGTGAGGTCACATGAAGGGGAGGGGTCAGGCAGTCACATGATCAGGTGCTGGTTGTCATGGCAGCCGGACGAGCTGGAGAGCAGGATATGGATGAATAAACGCTACGCGCGAGCACAGGCCGATACAAGCGGAGGCCGCTCCCGGCGCCATGACACCTCGTGTCACACACCGACCCCATTCACCCGTTTGACAGCCCGTGACCCGCTCTCCTGCTCTAACGGGAAACACGAGGCTGCCGTGTCTTGAGCTGCGGGGAGGCCGCGCAGGAAGCGCCGGGGAAGTACCTCACCAGTCACAGCTGCGGGAGTAGCGCGCAGCACTGCCTTATATAGACTGCGCAGCAAGGCGCCAACAGTCTCAGCCAATCAGCGGGCAGCAGCCAGCCTGAGCGCCCCGCTGATTGGTGGACTGCTGGTCACGTGCTGGAGCTCTGCGGCAGGGTATCGCCAATGCGTATTCTGTGGTAAAACCTGCGCAGAATCCGCCTCCTACTGATCCCAATGAGGAATCTGCGCCCACAGCGTCGGCTTCTTCCCTACAGGTTATAAATGTGGATGTGGGAATCGGTGACCGGTCACTCATTACAGGAGGATCCTGCGCGGACGCTGCGCAGGCGCCATATGCAGAGAGGGCTCCTGTGTGCGCGGATGCAGGGACGTCAGACTGCGAACTTGCGGCAGGAATCCAGGGGTCAGCTTTAGATGCCGCAGCTCCTCCTCCATGGTGTGAATATGGCCCTACAGTCGCTGCCCGGGGGGACGGCCACAAGAGATGAGGCTGGGAATACAGGCGACGATATCACAGGAAAAACGCAGAATTTCGTGCGTTTTTTGGTCGGTTTAGGTTCACGCGGCCACAATACAAGTGCAAGGAAAGGCTGAGCCCACAGCGTCCAAGAGCCCGTAGTGACTGAGCCCAGATCTCACGGGGAGGACGGGGGTTTATACGTTCTTACCCACATTTTCTCTTCTTGCAGTTTTTCTTTTTCCGTATATTTTTTTGATTTATATTTTTGACTTCTTCTCATTGGTTGTTTTGTGATAAATGATTTTGATTCATAGATTTTTTTTATGAATATTTTCAGACATTTCTCGGTCCAGGGATCTTCATTGTATTTGATTCAGTTTTTTATGTGCTACAATCCGCTGTAACAAAATCCACGACTGCCGTTTATTCGCCGCGCTCATTGACTTTCCATTGTAAAACCCCCATTGGGCGATGTTCACAGGGTGTAAATCTCTGCAGTGTAATAAGCGTCTGTGTCTCTGATGGATACTTCCCTGCAGTCTTTGGCGCATTAGGTCGGGGTCACACAAGGTCTTTTTATGCCTATTCTAAAGTGTACAGTTTACATTCTACGAGTCACAGAAAGCGCTCATCCTGCCCTCTTGTTGTCTAAGGGGCCTCGTGAACCTAAGTGCTCGGGGCTTCATGTGTGTTTTATGCGCATGATTTTTCAATGGGGAGGGCAAAAGAAGATTCTACTCAAAATACGCATAGAAAACACTGGGATGGGAACAGTCTAGTAGTGAGACTGTCCTTGTTACCATAGCAACCAATGAGAGCACAGCTTTTGTTCTCTCAGAGAAGTGCAAGAAATGAAAGCTGGGCTCTGACTGGTAAACTGTGGGCTCGGACTGGTTGCTATGAGCTGTGATTCATTTCTATGGTCTCCGATTGGTTACTATGAGCTGATTGGTGTCTTTGGGCTCTGATTGTACAAAAAATACATGTACTCCTTAGAAAAAATTCCTGAGAAACTCAAACAAATTCTCCAGGTGCACAAAAAACTGGAAAAAAGAAAAGCGCAGCTGAGATCTTCAACAACATGCCACTCAAGATTATCAGTGGAGGTCAAGTGCTCACCTATTGCGGCTGTACGAATTACGGTATAGCACGCTTGGTCGCTTGTCACCTCCACTGTGGTGGTTCTGGTCACTGGAGCTGCTCCGAATTTCCCGCCTTTGATATCCATGTGGGACGCCAAGGGAACACAGGGTGCAACGGGTTTCCTAACAACTAAAACGTTCTCAGCAAAGCGGAAAATACTCTATAGAGCGCTGGAGGGAATATAACCGTTTTAAAAGTGTACAATTTATATTACATATACATTACGCGTTTCACAACTTCCACACTCGCTTCCTCACACCTATGGGCTCTGATTGGTTGCTATGGGCTTTGAGTAGTCATTCTATGCTTAGATTGGTTGCTATGGACTCTGGTTGCGATGGATTCTGATCACTGTAGGCTCTGATTGGTTTCTGTGAGCTGTTATTGATCACTGTGGGCTCTGGCTGATCGCTATAGGTTTTGATTGGTTACTTTGAGCAGTGATTGGTTGCTGTGGGCAACAAGGACAGTCTTAGCATTAGACCATTTTCATAAATGAGGCCTAATGTCTAAGAGCTGTGGCTGCAACTGGCTAGAACTACAGATGCAGGATGAAAGCCAGAAAGGTAATTAAGATTTATTGAAGCATTTTAAATCCAAAGCAGGAAAAATTTAACGCGTTTTAGGCTCCAGACTGAAACGCGTTAGCTTTGTCCAAGTCTGAAGCCTGAAACGTATTAGATTTGTCCTCCTTTGGATTTTAAATGCTTCAATAAATCTTACTTATCTTACCTTTCTGGATCACTGGCTATCATCCTGCATCTGCTGAACACAGCGTTCCTGTGAGCCATGCCACTGAGCTACATGCGGGTGAGCCGATGCTTCTTTCTTTTTGTATTCGCATGGGTAGAACTACAGCTCCCAGCAAGTACTAAATTGTCATTTTTGGTTCCAAGACGTTTTCGTAAGATGCAGATTTTTTGGGGGTTTTTAGGCATTTTTCCTTGTTTATTAGAACCAAAGCCTAAATAAAGTAAATTTATAGGCATAGAAATCCAGAACCACCAAAGTATACTCAAATAACTAAATACTAGAAGGGACAAAGAACAATAAAATATAACCTTTATTGAAAACAATTAAAATTCAACGCTATATCCCAAGCGCACACCATAGCTCTACTGTTCAAACTATATACATGTAAATATCCAAAAATGCAACAAGGAGCAGGTGCAGAAATAGTTAATTCCAAAAAGAGCTATCCCTACAAAATCCCTATGGGCTACTCAGCCCTACCTATCAAAGCAGAACAATTGTCCCAAAAAGGACGGTTGTGACAGGATCCTGTCCCTATAGCCATAAACCCCTACAAAGCCCTATCCATACAAATATATGGCAAATAAAATATTGCCTATATGGATGCAGAGAAGGCTGACTAATACCAGGAGGGTCACAAATACTCTCACCCCCTTTTGAATAAATAAGGCATCCAATAGAGTAGAGAAGACAGATACTCTCACCTCACTATTTTAGATGACTAAAAGTCCCGACGTTTCTATACCCACATAATTTCATCAGGGGACGTTGTTTTGTGGGTCAAAAATAATCTTTCATATAATGAAGTCACTAATAGGGGAAAGAAGATGAAGAGTGAACGTATGGTTCACAGCTTACTACAGATCAGCTCTGGGCGGCACACCAGAGCTGATCTGTTGGAAGTTGTGAACCATATCGTCCTTTTTGGGACGATAGTTCTGCTTTGATAGGTAGGGCTGAGTAGCCCATAGGGATTTTGGAGGGATAGCTCTTTTTGGAATTAACTATTTCTGCACCTGCCCCTTGTTGTATTTTTGGATATTTACATGTTTGAACAGTAGAGCTATGGTGTGCGCTTGGGATATGGCGATGAATTTTAATTGCTTTCAATAAAGGTTATATTTTATTGTTCTTTTTCCCTTCCAGTATTTAGTTATTTAATTTTTCCTTGTTTATAAAATAAAACCCACAAAAAAAGTAAAAAATTATCTAAATTCAAAAAGATGCTTGGGGAAAAAGTGTCAAAATGTGTGTTAAGATGGCGTCAGTGTCATCCGAGGCCAGGAGGCGGCGCCTTCCCTGAGCTCAGTATATGGCAGGAATAGAATAGTATATTAACAGAATTCTCTGCTGCCGCAAAAAACGCAGCAATCACGGTAAGAAGGTGCCGAGTCACAGCTATGGCCTACAATTACAGGGGTTGTCTCGCTATAGACATTAATCGTATAGGGCCACCATTTGCCATCAGTATCTGATGCCTTCGATGAAAATTACAGACCTCTCCATTTTTTGTAGGTGGGAAAACTTGCAAAATAGCCAGTGTATGCAATACTTATTTTTCCCACTGTATACGCTAAGGTTTTTGTGTGTGTGTATATATATATATAATATATGTATTCAGCACGGATTATAGCAGCTGCAGGGTGTAATTTTGAAGGATTGTCGTGCTGGTACTTATAGTTCCATATCAGCTGCTGAAGAACTACATGTCCCAGCATACAGATTCTGCACCCATACAATTAGGACATGTACTCAATACTGGTCGGGAGGGAGATTTTATTTTTTACCCACATGTAGACTCCTCCCTCAACCTCCTCCATATACATATGCTAATCCGATTAATCTAATAGTATGGGTGTAGAATGTACAATGGCAATGTTGGACGTCCAAAAAATACGTATGACACTTTCTCTGGTCACATCAATAGATTTCCAGTATAATAAAAAAAAAAAAATCCCCCCCAAAAGGTGAAAATATTACTAGAATAACCGAGCGCAATAAAGTGTAAGTGCATTGAAACCTGCTGTGATAATGAAAAGGTGTAATCAGGAAAGTGGGTAAGCAGCCCGGTCAGGAACTGGTAAATGGTGATGTGATGCATTGCCTGATAGCATGACATCTTAATGGGGGAGAGAGGGAATTTCTGACCCAAGGGCAGAATCTGAACACTTTTTTGGACCAGGGTAACAGGAAGTCCTAATACTGAAAAGTCATTTTATTATTATGGGAGAGAAACATCTGGGAATCCAAGCTAACGAGAACATTTTAGTCTTGATACAAGGACTCGGTCCAACACCTGTCCCCCGTCAACCTCCTTTTTTTTCTACAGACTCCTGTGTCCCCCGTTAGAACTCCTGTGTTTTCCCCCTCTAAACTCCTCTGTACCCTCCCAGACTCCTCTGTCTTCTCCCCCAGACATTTGTGTCAGCATTGCTCCCTTTAGCACCTGTAAGGGGGGCTGTTGTCAGATTCCTCATCAAGTTAAGATGAACTTCAAGATTGTAGTACTTCTAGTTTTTAAAAAATAAATTGAGTCCTCAAGTCACCGTTTACTGTCTCATTGTTCAAGGTGCTCATCAGTTTTTATTCTGCTATATCTAGGACAGGTGAGGGAGAGTCAATATGGCCGCCATTGCACTGGGATTGTCTTCCAGCTTCCATACAGCCCTGTTGTACAGTAACACAGCAGGTGTTGTAGTTTTTATATTGGTCAGTAAAGGTTGGCAAAGGGCACATATCTCACTTTTCCACTGCTGCCAACACAGTGTTATCAGCTCCTTTTTACTGCACAGTGGTGCAGTGACACATCGTGCGAAGATTGTGTACATCAGGAGACACATTACATACAGCAGGTGAAATAAGTATTGAACACATCATATATTTCCAAACATGCTATTGACATGAAATTCTCCCCAGATGTGGTTAACAACTCCTCCTATCCACACAGGAAAAAACATCAAAACATAGATGTCCATAAATGATGTGTAGTAATGAAAAATGACATAGGGAAGAAGTATTGATCGTGTTTCCTCAAATGTATTTAACACTTGGTAGAAAAGCCTTTGTTGGTGATGACGCCTCCTCTATGGAGAAACCAGTGGCCTGCATTGCTTAGGTGGGATTCTGGACCATTCTTCCACACAAACATTCTTCACACCCTGAAGCTTCCATGGGCTCCCTCTATGAACTCTGAGCTTTAGTTCCTTCCATAGAACTTCTGTTGGATTCCGCTCCTGTTTTTGGCTCGGCCGTTCTAGCAGCTTCATTTTCTTTCTCTTAAACCAATTGAGTTTCCTGTGTGGGATCATTGTCTTGCTGAACTGTCCACCCTCATTTCTTCATCATCCTGGTAGATGGCAACAGATCTTTACTGTTTGTGTTTTTGGGGGGATATGCAGCATCTTTTGTCCTCCTCACATGCTGTGAACTGTGGCATCCAAAGAGTTCAATTATGGTCTGACCAGACTATATTCTCCCAGTATTTCACAGTCTTTTCTAAATGTTGTTGAGCAAACTATACACACTTGAACATACTTTTGTACAGCAAAGGAGTCTTGCGTGGTGAGTGTGCATACAGGCCACTGAGGGTGAGTGCATTACATATTGATGTACCTGCTGATTCCAGATCTTTCTGTAGCTCTTAACAGGTAGTTATTGGCTCTTCTGATAATTTTTTTCACTCCCCTGTATTAAATCTTGCGAGAGCACCTGGTCATTGCCAGCTTATGGTGAAATAAGTTTTTTTCCACTTTTGGATTATGGCCACAAAAGTGGTCACTGGAACCTCGAGGAGTTGAGAAATTCTTCAGTAACCAATGTCATCAGTATGTTTTGCAACAGTAAGGTTGTAAGGGTCTTATGAAAGCTCACTGGTTTAACCCATCATGAGAGGTTTCTTGTGTTTCACCTTGGTAATAAGACACCTTTTTATAGGCCATCAGTTGAACCAGCCCATACTATTTTTCACCAAGTGGCATAATGGCTTTGTAATTACTGATAGATATCAGCTGGTGTCAGAACTTTCCATTACTTTTTATACCTCTCCTATTCCTCATATTCAATACTTTTTCCCTGTGTTGTTTCCCATTATTACAAGTCACTTCTGGACTTCTATGGTTTGATCTCTTTGCCTACTTGGATTGGATGGGTTGTTATTAATATCTGTTGAGAATTTCATGTCAATAGCACCTCTAGAAAGTAATTTCTTACAAAATTGGTTACGTGTTCAATACTTAATTCACCTATTTATCTTAATAAACTGAGTTGTGTAACACAGATTGTAAAACTTATATCTATGTATTTATTGTAAAGTCTGAGTTAGGTTTAATCATGACGTGGGACTAGTACTACTGTGACAAAATAGAGTTAGGGGAGTAATAGTAATTATCTGCATTTTTGTTTCTTCTCTAGGTGATGGATATAAAAAATAAGAGTGGAGTTTGAACGGCAAGAAAAGCTTTTAATTCAGAATTTTACAAAATGCAAAACTGTTAGTAGAGAACTCGCTCCCTCCAATCCCCACACAAGTGTTATAGAAAACTCCCCATAGAAAACAGAGCTGAAGAACTGGACACGGCTACAGATGTTCTGGAAGTTCTCCTGGAACTTTTCAGCCATCAATAGATTTTCTTCTGTGGGTGGGCCCCTCTGACAAGGTACCATAAACCTCGACCTCACACAGCGACAAGGGATCCAAGCTTCCTGGGATCACCACACTGACGTACTGACCTTCCATCCCGTCACAGCAGAATGACAAGGTGGCAGCAGTAGTTGTGACCTTACCGCACCTGGAGGAAAAAAACGGAAAAAACTTTTGATCGTTTTGTGAGCGGGAAGGAATGGAAGACTGACATGGGGAGAAAGGGTAAATGATACATAGTGGTAACTACTTACACCAGGTTGTTGTTGTTGGGGTTGTTCCCGATTTGGATCTCAGCTCCCAGCAGCTTCTTCTGACAGCAGTCCTGCCTGGTTGTTAGGACGACATTTGAGATCTTGTAGGTCTGTCTCAGGTTCAGCTTCCACCAGGGATCTTTTAACCCATTGGTAAGAGTACAGGAGCCCTTGAAGTAATCGGAGTCTTTGACACCATCTATGGCATTTTTGGCGTATCCCATGATCACATATTGATAGTCGGAGTCCTGGGAGGCTTCTCCATTTCTTGCTATGTTTGTAGCTGAGGGAATAAGAACAGAAGTGATTTCAGTTAAATGAAGCTGGAGTGTGAGTCCACGACCAGTTGTTGCCCGGTTCTTTTTTTCTCTCCATATTTTATCATAACACTCAAAAGAAGGAACATGGATTGAGAAACAATTGTGAGAGGTGGATATGTCTGTAGAACTCTTTCCGATCTGACATGAGGAATAGCACTGCATGCAGCGCACTCCCCACCCCCTAATAAGTCAGTAGGTCTGTTGTGCACCATGGGCATCCATTATCCAACGCATCCCACACTAACGGAAGCCACAATGCAGATCAGAGATGTACAGGTTGTGAGACAAAAAAAGTTCCACACATCTAGGAGTATTATTATAATAGTATTATTCTGACAAAAACAAAACATATTTTTTTAACTTTTGCAAACCTTTCTCTTTATCTATCTCCATATCTAAACAGTTAACTTAAAGCACCAAAATAATGGAGCTTTGTAGGGTCCAAGTAATGACTTGTGATGTAAGTTTAAACTTTGTTTTGTACCGGTTTGGAAAAGCTCTGTGCATGTAGCTCTCCTAGCCATAAATTTATGGAATCGCCACTTGAGCATGCTACTCAAGCAATTCTCCTAACAGACAAAAGGATGACAGCACAAATCTAAACCCACTAAAACATCCACCTGCAAACCAGCACCTCTTTGTGTAACAGAATCTAAGGTAACCCCTAGGATTTTACCAGATACCACAATAAGGCAGGCTGGACTGCTCGGAACATGGATTCTGCACAGATGATGTTAAAAAAAATAACGAATGAAAGTGGGAAAGAGAGCAAGAAGCTAGATGGTTCCGAAATATCCAAAACTGTGGACAAAGTAAAGCTGAAAGGATAAATATTATGCAAATTGGTGTCAAGAACCAGGAAAGAATATGCACAAAGCATGGATAGCACAATAACGAACAGGGGCAGAACACGGATCACAGGCAACAGGCCGACAGACTAAACTGGAAGTAGTTCTAATCAACCAATTAAAACATGGATGCAATATAAGGGTTCATATAAATGTGGACACTTAATGTACTGCTTGTCAACATATGAATGTTAGTAACAACTTATGTCACTTGAGTTATACAGTTCAGCAATACATAAATTGCAACTCTAAAAATGTGGTATTTGATTTGGTGCGATATATGCTCCATACAATATGTAGGATGTACAACTAATCAATTAAAAATACGTATAAGACGTCATTTATCAGATGCGAAAAAAAGTACTTGGCAACACCATATGTCGGCAGTGTCCCGACACTTCATTGAAAAACATGTTGGTGATGGTGATACTAAATCATTACATTTTAGGGGCATTCAAAGGGTTTTTCCCTCTGAACGAGGTGGTGATCTCAGAGCCAAACTTTTAGGACAGGAAGCCAAATGGATATTTATGTTGAAAACCAGGCAGCCCTTATGTTTAAATGTGAGACATGACATACTATGTCATTATTAGATGTTCTTGCTATTTTGAATACGCATACCGCCAATGTGATTCGGACATATACCGATATATTCACATAAATAGTGCTATTTGAAGTGACACAGTAAACTAAATCACTTAGCGTATTGAAAGACATATATAATTTTGATAGAATAATTAAACATCACAAATGATTTTACTCTCCTGAGATGCTTACGGTCTCACATATACACATGTTACGCGATCGGCATATCATCACAAGTCCCGATGTTGATTGTTGCTGGTAGTTTTAAATATATTCTTTTGTTTTTAGACATATATGTTTTTAGTAGACGCGTGTAGGACAGCATAAAGTTAATGTCTATGACGTAATTGAGATCAAGACACGTGACTTCCGATTAAGTATAAAAGGTCCTTCAACACCAATAAAGATTAGATCAGGATTAAGATATTTATATCGAAATGTGTCGGTCTCTACCACGCAATTGTGATCTAGTGCGAGCCCCGTCATGGGTAGTTGTTGCCATTTAAAGCTGTGGACTGATAACTTGCAACTCTTCATGTAAGTTTGTTTTAAACTTTGTTGAAATAAATCCGTTACTTTTAAACTTAAATGTTTGCTTACCGCCTCCTGAATACTCGATAGCCTGTGCTTGGCTTCATGTGGATGCTGGTTAATTTCTGTGTTTACATTATACTACACCAGTGAGGTTCCCGGGTGTCTCTCCATGCATCCAGACTGTCATAATTGCATGTTATGAGGAGATGAAGCTGAATTTTTCTTTCTGTGACTAAACTGGAAATACCTCCTCAGCCACCAACTGGACACAGGTTCAAGGCTCCAATAGATTCTACTTCTAATCTCAGACTGGGGTTAGGCCAGGGAGCATGATGACCTGAATGAAGCAGGGAGTAAACTCCTAACACATGGTATATCCAACTCCCTGCCCTGTGTGGTACAGATAATATAATAATATAAAAAAGCTCTGTGTCCTGTGTGTGGTACAGATATATTACAGCCCCCGTGTTTTGTGGTTTCAGATAAAATTAAAGCTCTGTGACCTGTGTGTGTGGTACAGATATATTACAGCCCTGTGTGTGTGGTACAGATATATTACAGCCCTGTGTGTGTGGTACAGATATATTACAGCTCTGTGACCTGTGTGTGTGGTACAGATATATTACAGCCCTGTGTCCTGTGTGTGTGGTACAGATATATTACAGCTCTGTGTCCTGTGTGTGGTATTAGATATATTCAGCATCTGTGACCTGTGTGGTACAGATATATTACAGCTCTGTGACCTGTGTGTGGTACAGATATATTACAGATCTGTGTCCGGTGTTCGGTACAGATATATTACAGTCCTGTGTGTGTGGTACAGATATATTACAGCTCTGTTTACTGTGTGTGGTACCGATATATTACAGCCCTGTGTGTGGTACAGATATATTACAGCTCTGTGTCCTGTGTGTGGTACAGATATATTACAGCCCTGTGTCCTGTGTGTGGTACAGATATATTACAGCCCTGTGTCCTGTGTGTGGTACAGATATATTACAGCCCTGTGTCCTGTGTGTGGTACAGATATATTACAGCCCTGTGTCCTGTGTGTGGTACAGATATATTACAGATCTGTGTCCGGTGTTCGGTACAGATATATTACAGTCCTGTGTGTGGACGTTATCTCACCTCCAGGTGGGGGACTACATTCCCGTCTGACCGGGTCTCCATAAACCTCGACCTCACACAGCGTCAGGTACTCCGCGCGTCCTGGGATCACCACACTGATGTACTGACCTTCCAACCCATTACAGCAGAATGACAAGGTGGCAGCTGCAACATCTGTGACCTTTCCGCACCTGGAGGAGAAAAGCAGAAAAAAATGTGTGATCATCTTGTAATTGTGGAGAAACATTAGACGGGAGTTTGGAAAGAATCACACGATGGACATTCGGGTTATTTGGTCTCCAGGAGTAGAAATGTATCAAAAGGAACCTAATGTAAACTTACACGGGGTTGTTGTTGTTGTTAACATCATTCCCGATTCAAATTTCCGCTCCCAGCAGCCGCTCTGAACAGCAGTCCTTCCTGTTTGTTAAGACCACATTTGATATCTTGTAGGTCTGTTTCAGATTCAACTTCCACCAGGGATCTTTTGATGGATTGGTATGAGTACAGGAGCCTTTGTGGTAATCTAAGTCTTTCACACCATCTATGGCATTTTTGGCATATCCCATTATTGCATATGGAAAGTCGGAGTCCTGGGAGGCTTCTCCGGTTCTTGCTATGTTTGTGGCTGAGGAAAGAAGAACAGGAGAGATCTTGATGATATGAAGCTGAATTGTAAATTCTATCATTGATGCTGTTGGCGATGAAAGCCATGTGAAGGAACAGACACTCTGTGGGATTCAGAGACAGAGAGGAGCAACTGTAACTTGGATATCTGACGCCAACCAAAGGGATCCTAATCTCAGAGCAGTGATTGTCCGCAATCTCAAAGTAGACCTGGATCGAATGTGTGCACGCCAACTAACCTAGAACTACACTCACCGGCCACTTTATTAGGTACACCATGCTAGTAATGGGTTGGACCCCCTTTTGCCTTCAGAACTGCCTCAATTCTTCGTGGCATAGATTCAACAAGGTGCTGGAAGCATTCCTCAGAGATTTTGGTCCATATTGATATGATGGCATCACACAGTTGCCGCAGATTTGTCGGCTGCACATCCATGATGCGAATCTCCCGCTCCACCACATCCCAAAGATGCTATATTGGATTGAGATCTGGTGACTGTGGAGGCCATTTGAGTACAGTGAACTCATTGTCATGTTCAAGAAACCAGTCTGAGATGATTCCAGCTTTATGACATGGCGCATTATCCTGCTGAAAGTAGCCATCAAAATGTTGGGTACATTGTGGTCATAAAGGGATGGACATGGTCAGCAACAATACTCAGGTAGGCTGTGGCGTTGCAACGATGCTCAATTGGTACCAAGGGGCCCAAAGAGTGCCAAGAAAATATTCCCCACACCATGACACCACCACCCCCAGCCTGAACCGTTTTATACAAGGCAGGATGGATCCATGCTTTCATGTTGTTGACGCCAAATTCTGGGCCCTACCATCCGAATGTCGCAGCAGAAATCGAGACTCATCAGACCAGGCAACGTTTTTCCAATCTTCTACTGTCCAATTTCGATGAGCTTGGGCAAATTGGAGCCTCAGTTTCCTGTTCTTAGCTGAAAGGAGTGGCACCCGGTGTGGTCTTCTGCTGCTGTAGCCCATCTGCCTCAAAGTTCGCCGTACTGTGCGTTCAGAGATGCTCTTCTGCCTACCTTGGTTGTAACGGGTGGCTATTTGAGTCACTGTTGCCTTTCTATCAGCTCGAACCAGTCTGCCATTCTCCTTTGACTTCTGGCATCAACAAGGCATTTCCGCCCACGGACTGCCGCTCACTGTTTGTTTTTTCTTTTTCGAACCATTCTCTGTAAACCTAGAGATGGTTGTGCGTGAAATCCAGGAGATCAGAGTTTCTGAAATACTCAGACCAGCCCTTCTGGCACCAACAACCATGCCACGTTCAAAGGCACTCAAATCACCTTTCTTCCCCATACTGATGCTCGGTTTGAACTGCAGGAGATTGTCTTGACCATGTTTACATGCCTAAATGCACTGAGTTGCCGCCATGTGATTGGCTGATTAGAAATTAAGTGTTAACGAGCAGTTGGACAGGTGTACCTAATAAAGTGGCCGGTGAGTGTATTTCAATGCTAGTCAGGTTGTAAGCTGCTGTGCTACACCACGAGCGCACCTTTGAACTGCACCACTTACAGTTGTTCCGGTCTTGTAAGGTATTAAAAGGTAAAGGGTGTTCGGCCTTTTCAAACCCAAGGGGTAGGGACATATATAGTGTATCCGGAGAACACACTCTTGGCATGCTGTGTAGCACAGAGGCCTTATTCACATCTTTGTCCATGGGCTTTTTGAAAATTTGATTAACATACTTTTCTGGCAAGTTTAGTAAACAATACTTTTGGTTGAACTGACGTTGGAGTAGTTTTTCTTGTTCGTGACTTTTCTGAATTCCGGGAAGCCTACCTTGGTACTCGACTTACCACTTGGCATAGCAGGCAGGATACGCCAATGGCCACTATTGCAGAACCCATGTCCGTAACTTTAAAGGCCATAAGTAATGCCCGAGCAAGCAGAGGACTGGGAGACTCAGAGTCTTTAATGGATGTGGTCCAGGCTTTGTGTACGGAGTTGAGAGAACTTTGTCTGGAAATGTCCCAGATAAAGACAAAACCGTTACAAACTCTGAAAATTACCTTGGTTTCCCGCAGCACCCCATTCAGAACAACTCAACAGCAGGGTCCCAACACAAGGGGTCCATCAGGTGTATTGAGATTTAGGAAGCCCCTTTGCTGGGCTTGTCAATAATATGGCTATATTGCCAGAGTGTGTCTTGAACGTATAGGTGCCAAACCGGGGTTAAACTACCAACTGGCGCAGAAACTGGGTGTCCTGCGGCGGTACAACAGAAACTAAAGCTGAGCAGCACCACCTCTATGCCAGCAGTACCACTATGGAAACCTAGTTAGAAGGCCAGAAAGTACACTGTCTAGTTGATATGGGGTCAGAGTGCACCCTGATGTCCATGGAGTTCTTTGAGAGACACTTCGGACACATGATGGAGCCAGAAGATGGCAGCGTGATTAGGCTGACAGCAGCCAATAATAGTGACATGTATGTTCAAGGGATAGTCTTGATTCAGGTTCAACTGTTTGAACAAGAAATTGGCAAGAAGGAAGTCTTGCTAGTGGATCATCCATCCCGTAGGGGAATGGATGTGATACTGGGTATGAATGTGTTCAAAGACCTGGATCACCATCTCTATGCTAAAGAGGGGCCAAGATATTGGCAACGGGCCATCACACACTGGCCAACTCAGGAGGTCCTACAACAGATGGTGAGGAGCTGCAGTCTGCAGGAGAGCCCCACATCTGGTCGGCCCATTGGGCACATGAATGTGCCATCGAAGGCCCTGGTCAAGATCCCACCACGACATGAACAAAGATTGATGTTGCCGGTGGGAGCAGGATGAAAGTTGAATGGGCTGGAAGTCTTGCTTGAACCAGCCTCACAGGAAAAGTAACAGAACCGTCCACTGGTAGCTCGGGCCCTTGAAACTGTGAAAAATGGCTGTGTACCTGTGAGATGCCTCAATGTTATGGACAGTGAGTTGACCGTTTCTGCGAATATCCTGTTAGCTGAAGTCTATGTTCCCGGAGAGCACATCTTTCGGCCAGAGGACTTCACGCTACAGCCCAACAAGAGGTCAGCCTGGACCTATGTTTTAGGAGTCCATCAGAGCAAGCCTCCAAGAGCAGAATGGAATGGCCGAGTGATCATGGCCCTGATTGGGGTTGACCGCAAGGTCCTGACTCTGAGGCAACAACAGCTGCTGGAAGATAACCATTGGGAATTTCAGGAGACATTCTCGAGACATGATGAAGACTTTGGGTGTGCTACTACCATTGAGCACAAATCCCTACTAGCAATACTATGCCCATCAGGGAACGGTATCGGCAGATCCCACCCAAGATGTACCAGGAAGTGAAAGATATGGTGGCCAGCATGATGGAGAAATGAGTGATCCAAGAGAGTCAAAGTCCCTGGCCTGCTCCTGTGGTCTTGGTGTGGAGAAAAGATGGAAGTTTTAGGTTCTGTGTAGATTACTGAAAACTGAATGTCCAGACTGTCCGTGACTCCTACCCTCTCCCATGGATTGAAGAGTCGCTGTCTACTCTAGGTCATGCAAAGTTCTTTTCGACTCTCGATTTAGCCAGTGGATACTGGCAGGTGCCAGCGGCGAAGAAGGATAGGGCAAAGAAAACATTCATTATACCTATGGGTGTCACGGATTCCCCTGCGACCCTCATCCCGGGTCGCAGGCGCGCTCGTTCCCCTACCTGTTCCACGAGCTACTTACCCGACCACGCTCCTGCTGCAGCCTCTGTCCCGCGGCGTGCGCGGCCCCGCTGCCTATGGCGCGCGCGCCGGCAGTGTTAAATTTAAAGGGCCAGCGCACCGCTAATTGGTCGCCCCTATTTAAGCCGGCCTCTTCCTGGTTGCCCTGCCGGATCTTTAGTGCCCTTTGCCTATAGAGAAAGCATTCCTAAGCCTTGTTCTGATTAATGTGTACCGTACCGTTTGCCTCCGTCCATTGACCACGAATCATCTCCTCCACGGGGCAGGGTCTACCCTCTGTCTGTGCCTGAGACCTTGGCGATGTCCGCCTACATCAAGGAGAATCTCCAGAAGGGGTTTTTTTCGGAAGTCCTACTCTCCGGCTGGTGCCGGATTCTTTTTCGTAACGAAGAAGGATGGATCCCTGCGTCCATGTATCGATTACCGTGGTCTCAACAAAATCACCATAAAGAATCGATACCCCTTGCCGTTGATTACCAAGCTATTTGACCGGCTCCGCGAAGCCAAGATTTTCTCCAAACTGGACCTACGAGGAGCCTATAACCTGATTCGGATTCGTGAGGGAGACGAGTGGAAGTCAGCCTTCAATACTCGTGATGGGCACTTCGAGTACCTGGTCATGCCCTTTGGTCTCTGCAACGCTCCAGCAGTTTTCCAGGAGTTCGTCAACGACATATTCCGGGACCTCCTGTATTCCTGTGTCGTTGTCTATCTGGACGATATTCTAATTTTCTCCCCCGATCCGGAATCCCACGTAAGCCATGTACGACAGGACCTTCGGCATTTGAGGGCTAACCGCCTCTATGCCAAACTCGAAAAATGTCTGTTCCATCAGCAAAGCCTTCCATTCCTCGGCTACATTATTTCGGACAAGGGCCTGCAGATGGATCCTGCCAAATTGTCTGCCGTCCTGCAGTGGCCAAGACCCGTGGGCCTCCGAGCCATACAAAGATTCCTGGGCTTCGCCAACTATTATAGACAGTTTGTGCCGCACTTCTCCTCACTAGTGTCTCCTATAGTGGCTCCTACCAAAAAGGGCAGTAATCCTAGGTTGTGGCTACCAGCCGCGGAAGAAGCTTTCCTCAAGCTGAAGTCTGCGTTCGCCTCCGCCTCGGTACTCACACGACCGGACACAGAAAAACCCTTCTTTTTGGAAGTCGATGACTCCTCGGTGGGAGCCGGAGCTGTACTTTCTCAAAATGGTCCCAAAGGCAAGACCCTCACATGTGGTTTTTTCTCATAAACCTTTTCTTCTGCTGAGAGAAATTACACTATCGGAGACCGGGAATTACTGGCCATCAAGCCATCCCTAGAAGAATGGCGCTATCTCCTGGAGGGGGCTCGACACCCGGTCAATATTTACACTGACCACAAGAACCTCCTCTACCTCCAGATGGCCCGGCGTCTAAACCCGCGCCAGGCACGATAGTCTCTATTCTTTTCTAGGTTTAACTTTCTGATTCATTTTCGCCCGGCGGAGAAAAACGTCAAGGCCGATGCCCTCTCCCGAGCCTCTGACATGGTAGGAGACGAACCAGCACCATGGCATATTATCCCCCCCGATAGGCTAATCTCTGCTGCCCCCATAGAATTGCAGCGAATCCCTCCGGGGAAGACTTATGTGTGCCCGGCGCTACGAAAGCTGGTGCTGCATTGGGGACATTGCTCTCGAGTGGCAGGACACCCGGGAGTGAAGAAATCTTAGTCTCTTATCTCCCGTTTCTATAGGTGGCCCAATCTGGACAAAGACGTTCGTGGAGTCGTGCACCTCATGTGCCCGCAACTAGTCCTCCCATCTCAAGCCGGCTGGTCTGCTGCATTCACTACCTATTCCCGATTGTCCCTGGACCCACGTGGCCATGGATTTTTTTACGGACCTCCCACCTTCCTCTGGTAATACCGTGATCTGGTTAGTCGCGGATCGCTTTTCTAAAATGTCCCATTTCGTCCCTCTGCCTGGTCTACCCTCTCCTTGTCGTTTGGCCAGCATATTTTTTCCAGCATATTTTTCGGCTACATGGGCTGCCCCTGACCGAGGGGTCCAATTTGTTTCTAGGTTCTGGCACTCCCTCTGTAACCAGCTACAAGTAAAATTGGATTTCTCCTCGACCTATCACCCTCAGACCAACGGGCAGGTGGAGAGGGTTAACCAGATACTGGGCGCCTATCTGCGGCTTTTTTTTTTGCACGTCAGGATGACTGGGCTAATCTGTTACCCTGGGCAGAATTTTTATATAATTCGTTAGACTCCGAGTCTGCCGGTGCCGCCCCCTTTTTCATTGTCCACGCCCACAACTCCCCCTCTCTGTGCCCTCGGAGGTCCTGGCTGTGGAAGATTTGGTCCAGAACCTAACTGCCATTTGGAACCAGACACGCCAATCTCTATTCCGGGCTTCTGCTCGTAACAAGATACAAGCTGACAGAAAGCAAAGACCTCCCCCCATCTTCTCTCCTGTGACAAGGTGTGATTGTCGGCAAAGTATATCCGCCTCAAGATCCCTGGTTTTAAGCTTGGTCCCCGGTTCTTGGGACCGTTCGAGGTGCTAAAACGCCTAAACCCAGTGGCAGTCAATCTCCGCCTTCCTCCCACTATGCAGGTCCCGAACTCCTTCCATGTCTCTCTTCTGAAGCCGGTCATCCTAAATCGTTTCTCTCGGAAAGTTGTTCCTCCCACGCCTGAGGCTGACGCCACTAATGCCTTTACGATAAAGGAAATTCTGGACATGAAAACGATCAGAGGGAAGCGTCTGTTCCTCATTGACTGGAAGGGGTTCGGGCCCGAAGAAAGGTCCTGGGAACCAGAAGACAATATCCTGGACCGCAATGTTATCCAGAGATTCCTTCAGGCCAGAAGGGGGGGTACTGTCACGGATGCCCCTGCAACTCTCATCCAGGGTCGCAGGCGCATCCGTGCCCCGCTGCCGAGCGGCGCTGCGACCCGCATGTCGGGTCACAGGCGCGCTCGTTCCCCTATCTGTTCCACGAGCTACTTACCCGACCATGCTCCTGCTGCAGCCGCGGCGTGTGCGGCCCCGCGCGCCGGCAGTGTTAAATTTAACGGGCCAGCACACCGGTAATTGGCTATTGCCGGTCGCTGCCTCATTTAAGCCGGCCTCTTCCTGGTTGCCCTGCCGGATCTTTAGTGCCCTTTGCCTATACAGAAAGCATTCCTAAGCCTTGTTCTGATTACCCTGTACCGTACCGTTTGCCTCCGTCCATTGACCACGAATCTTGCCGCCTGCCCTGACCTTCTGCCTGTCCACGACCACGAACCATCGCCGCCTGTCCTGACGTTCTGCCTGTCCCCAACTACGAGCCTGTCTTCTGATTTTGTACCACGCTACAACTTGGCTGCCACGGCAAGCAAGTCATGTCAGGGATAGCGACCTGGTAGACTCCCGCCGCAGCAAGTCCATCCCGCTTTTCGGCGGGCTCTGGTGAAAACCGGGACCTACTTAGATTCCGCTCCCTGGCGTGGCTTACGCCATCGCTTGCGGTGGTCCAGAGGATCCACTATCTCTGACCGTGACAATGGGGCTCTATGAGTTTAATTGGGCGCCGTTTGGTCTTTCTAATACACCAAAGACATTCCAGTGGCTGATGGAGCACTGTCTGGGTGATCTTAAATTTGAATCGGTGCTGATCTACCTGGATGATGTAGTAATGTTTGGGAACTCCTTTGAGGACCATCTTCAGAAACTGCTGTAGGTCCTGAAGCGGCTATGGGACCATGGGCTCAAGATAAAGCCTAAGAAGTGTCAACTCTTCCAACAGTGGATAGAGTACTTAGAGCATGTGGTCACCTTAGGGTAAAGCCGGCCCCCAGTAAGGTGGAGACAGTTCAAAAGTGACACTATGAGAGGTGCAAGCATTCCTGGGACTGGTTGGGTATTACCAAAGGCTTATACCCCGATTTGCTCATCTGACAGGTCCATTAAACTAGCTAGATAGAGGCATGGCTAGGGCTCCAAAGAATCACCACGGCAACAAAAGTCTTTTGAAGCAGTGAAAGAGGCGCTGACCAGTGCTCCGATTCTGGGCTATGCGCGGTTCGATACTCCCTTTCTGTTGTATACTGACAAGAGTCTTCATGGGTTGGGGGCCATGCTGTCCCAGGTCCAGGAGGGGCAAGAGAGAGTAATTGCCTATGCCTGTCAGTCTTTGTGATGGGCAGAGCGCAATCCTGACAACTATAGCCCCTTTAAGTTGGAACTATTTGCCCTGGTGTGGACCATCATTGAAAGGTTTGCAGAGTATTTTACAAGTGCAAAGGTGACCATCATGACGGACAGCATATCTAGAGAATGCCAAACTTGGAGCGTTTCAGCAGAGATGGGTGACTCACTTTTCTAAGTACCAATTCCGAATCAAGTTCCAGTCAAGGAGGGAAAACGGTAACGCCGATGCACTCTGCAGTTCCAGTCAGACTACCATCTTGGAGCGTTGACAAAGAGAGGACACTGAAATGCCCCACCTTGGTCGGTTACCTATGTTCTAGGATGTGGCACATTCAGGTGGAGTAGCATCTGGGATGTCAATGGTGTTGGGAAAGACGGTGACCAGTTGGGAGAGGGTCCAAGATGATGGCTCAGATGTACAGAAAGTGAAGGGGTGGGCCTATAACAATAGGGTACACAGTACCATGGGTTATTCTGCACATGTGCTTATGTTCAGAAGACCGACTAGGGAGAATGAGATCTTCACATGCCGAGTCTGATGGAACCTTCCCTGACACGTAACACCGCAACTGTACAGGAACACCACCGCCGGCTGAGAGCGGTGCACAAGGTTGTGGGGGAATGCCTGAGACAAGTGGTACACCCTAAACCATGGCCTTTACAAAGAGACGGGTATACCCCAGGAGATCAAGTGATGGTCAGAGCTAACAGACCATCTGGAAAGTTGGATGAGAGGTGGGAGGCGGTCCCATACGTGGTAAAGAGGAGGGTAGGCCCTGCCATCCCAGTCACGAGGTAGAGGCTGGCCCCTCATGTAATCTGCACCGTAACATGTTAACGTGCTGTAATTTTGAGGAGCCCATGACTATGGACGAAGTACCTACCCTTGTCCAGCAACCTCCGGTAGTTAAAGAGTGGTGGTTTGTCCAGTTCCGGCCTAAACTAAGTTTCCAGCTGTGGCAAGCTTGCCACCCAGGGAGAGGTTGGAGCGGTCAACAAGTCCTTCCCTAGGGGATGTGCCTGAAGTCTCTAAGCCTATAGCTCCACATAGGATGTCCAGGTCCAATGCTGGTGTACCCCCCAGCACTATACACAAGACGAGTTTGTATGAGGAGGGTTGTTGAGGACGCCAACTTCTAGTGTGGTGGTATGTGAGATGGTGGAACAGCCCATTGTGTGTACGCAGTAGAATTCTATGTGTAATTTATGACTGCAACTTATCATGTTGCATTCTGTTGTTTGGCCACAAGATGCCACTGTTTTCAGAACCTGGTTTATGCATAAAAGAGACTAAGATGTGATGGGACAGAGAGACAGAAGGGAGCAGCAGTCATCTTAGGCGCAGTTCACACGGCTTATTCACGCTGTAATGTGCGGGACGGATTTCGCCCCGCAATTACGGCAGGGGCGGGGTGGGGGGCCGGCAGCTCTCCGGCCCCATAGACATCCATTATCCACGGCGCGTATCCCGCCGGGATAATGTGCATGTCACTTTCTCCCCGCTCGGCGAATATGAGGGAGACGGAATCCATAGTTCTCGATGAGAACTGTGGATTATCGTAATGACTGGGACGGATTTCAGCCGTATTGGAGCGCAATACGGCTGAAATCCATCACAGAATCAGCCGTGTGACCTGTGCCTTAGATAGAAGGAGTGAAGGACTGAGAGCTCAGGCAGAGGACAGACGCTGGGTGCAGTTCTGCTCAGCTCTCCTGATTCTTTCAGTCCATGAACTGTGATCCGCTCCTGAGAGAGAGAGAAGGGTTTGGCTGGCTGCATTCATGCTGTTGGCAAGGAAAGCCCTGTGAAGGAACAGACACTTTGTGGGATTCAGAGACAGAGAGGAGCAACTACAAGTTGTATTTCCAACTCCAACCGTTGGGTTCCTAATATCAGTGGGGTGACTGCCCGCAATCTCACGGTTGACCGGGGTCGAATGCATGCACGCCAACTAACCCAGAACTATTTCCAGGCCTGTAGTTAGCCTAGTTAGGACAGATTTGGTGTCAGGCTATAAGTGTCATTTCAAGTACATTTCCTGTTTCGAAGCAATGGAGAGGGCTTGTCATAGTACTGTTACTATTGCAACTGGTTTGCATGTATTGACCCGTATGTTATATATCTTCTGGCAATAGCAGGTAGAGCTAGTTAGGTTGTAAGCTGCTGTGCTACACTACGAGCTCGCATTTGAACTGTATCACATATAACTGTTCCTGTCTTGTAACGTATTAAAAGGTAAAGGGTGTTCTGCTGGCACGCTGTGTAGCACAGGGGCCTTAGTCACATCTTTGCATATGGGCTTTTGGGGAATTTGATGAACATACTTTTCTGGCTCGTTCAGTAAACAATAGTTTTGGTTGAACTGGTGTTGGAGTTGTTTTCCTTGTTCGTGACTTCACTGTAATCCGGGAAGACTACCTCGGTACTCAACTTCAAAATCCACAGACCAATCTGAGAATGAATGACGCTGCCTGCTGTGTTCTTCATTCCACCATATACAATAATATAATTGTGCTTACGGGGCACAGGAGAGGCAGAGAAGAGGGCTGGAAGCAGAGGCAGGCATAATAAGAGGACTGCAGCTCTGGTCACAGTGGCTATAAACTCCGTCAACCACACCTCTCGTGCTTCTCTGGTACTGGTACCAGTGAAGAGGGGGTCTGCACGGAAGATGATGGTGGTTGAAATTCCCCTGGGGCACACTCTGGTGGTCTCTCTCAACTTCCTGTGATGGGGGTGTGTAAGGTACCCTTGATGTGTGGTGCAGAATTTAAACAAGCAGGACTCAAAGGGTTTACGATGAAAATAGATGGCATCTTTATTTTTCCAGGCCTGATGTTACACACAGGAGAAGGTTAACTTTCATAGATACTCTTTTCCACACAGTCCAAGCCACTTAGCCAACCAGTAGAGCAGTGATTCCCTTAAGTAAAGTCCTTTGCAAACATACCTTGCATATTAGTCAGCAAGCAATTCTCCTTTAACCCAAAGGGATCTGGGCTATCTTTATAGAACAACTTTTTGGGTATTGGGCCACTCCAGAAGCTGCTGGGTCCCAGATGCCTTGAGGTCTGGAATGACTAGAGCTACCTCATGCAATCAAAGGAATCAAAAGTCTTTCTTCCAGATAGACTGATGCTTCCTTCTTTAGATAAGTTTTTCCTCTCTCTGACTTCTCTCCAATGTGGCCAGAGAATAAGTAGTTAAGCTGCTACTTGAGCCCAGGGACAACATAACCTCTGTCAGGGTCAGATGTCTTCTTGATTATAACAAGGATGGAAATTTATCTATCTTATATAATCTTCTACTCCCCACTAACTGTCTGGTTGCTATGGAAACTCTCCACTAGAACTGAGTGACTGTGACAGAAAGTTAATCAGAAGAGCAGTATGACTATACAATGTTCACAGACATGTGCTCAGTCTGCTAGCAGAGAATAGAAGTCAAAAGACATTTCTACATAATATGAAAAGTGCAATTATAACAGATATTAGCACAAATAAAATAAAACAGCATTACATTTCTGTAGTGTATTGTACCAGCAACTCCTTTATCCTGTGTCTGGTACAGATATATTATAGCTCTGTCCTGTGGGTGGAACAGATGTATTACAGCTCTGGCCTGTTTGTGGTACAGATGTATTACAGTTCTGGGGTCTTGTGTGTGGACACTTTCTTACCTCCAGGTTTGGGATTACATTGCTGACTGAACAGTTCTCCATAAACCTCGACCTCACGCAGCGTCAGGGCCTCTGTGCGTCCTGCGATCACCACACTGACGTACTGACCTTCCATCCCATTACAGCAGAAGGATAAGGTGGCAGATGCAACATCTGTGACCTTTCCGCACCTGGGGCCCCAGACAGTCCTCTCACTTCTCCCAACAATTTGTATATGGGCCCCAAACAGTCCTCTCACTTCTCCCAACAATCTAATGTCTATGGGGTCCCAAACACTCCTCTGACATCCCCCAACAATCTAATGTCTATGGTGCCCCAGACAGTCCTCTGACATCCCCAACAATCTAATGTCTATGTGGCCCCAGACAGTCCTCTGACATCCCCAACAATCTAATGTCTATGGGGCTCCAGACAGTCCTCTGACATCCCCAACAATCTAAGGTCTATGGGGCCCCACACAGTCCTCTGATATCCCCAACAATCTAATGTCTATAGGTCCCCAGAAAGTACTTTGACATCCCCCAACAATTTTATGTCGATAGGGCCCCAGACAGTCCATTGACAATTTTGGAAAGTGATTTTTTTAGGGTTTTTTTTTAGAAGGTTTGAGCTCTTTTTCTGATAATGTTTTACACCTAATAAAACCTTTTTTTTGGAATCATACTCCATGCTTTACGGAGCTGAGCGCCAAGATGGATTTCTTTTGCAATCTTCTATGTTTCCTCTCATGTTACGTTCTTGCTCCACTTCACCTCCTCCGGCTCATTTAGACCAGCTTCGACTAGGTCTGCCTGTCAGAGTTGGCGAGCGCTGCAATGCGCCACACTTTGCCGAGCCGCGATCATACATGCCTCGGAGTTTTCGAATGAGCTGCATCCCGCCCCAGAATGTGCACACCGCACCCATTACACGCCCCTTCATGTTAGGCGCAGTCAAAAGTGGCGAAGGTTGCGCCTAACATCGCATCCCTGCGTCCGACAGGGGATTCGGATCGGTGAGCCGCAGTTTTCACCAGAAAACAGGCGCAACTCCCGATCATACATGTCACCCGAAGAGAGAGTCAAAGGGAAAATGGGAACTATTTTAAATTACATTTCTGCTACTTTTGGATACCTGAAAATTTGAGGAAGAGCGGCTGAATGGTTGTCGTTTGCCACACCAGCGTGCACCTGTATCGTTTTATTTGACATTGCTTTGGAGGTGCTTATCAATTATCTTTGGATTGTCTGGACACAGGCTTGGAGAATAGCATGGGCAGGAAGGTTAGATGCCCCAGAGTCTCCACCACCTGACATCCAACAGGGTCTAAACTTGTGGTAATTATTTAGTTAGAAATGATACCACCAAATATCTGGATTGAGGATAATTTTGCACTTCCGATTTGGGCAAGTTAAATTCATTACTACAAAAGCAACAAAAGCAAATTCCAATAGGGTATAGAAAATAATTTTAACTACAAAAAAATACCCTTTAAAACATCACTTTTATTCCATCTATTAAAATTGAAAATTCTAATATCAACATTTTAGGCATACCACCTCAGTTATTTTTGCGGAGTCGCTCTCATCAGGGCGGGTGCTTCGCTAAGGGCAAGACATATGGTTTCTAGATTGAGGGATAGCATATACCAACTTTACCCTATCCAATTTAACAGTACGTATAAACATATTGGAGATACAGGAACCCGGACTTGCTCATCAGTGTATTGGTGTTGATTGCCGTATATATAACCAGGAAGTGGTGAGTAAAATAATTGAGATGGTATGCCTAAAATGTTGATTTTAAAGTTTGCAATTTTATTAGACAGTTAAATTCAACCTGAATTTCAGGATTTAATTTAGATCAGCCAAAATCAGCAAAAAACTCAACCTTGACCCTAACTGCAACCCTAACCATAGTGAATATCCATGAACACCTGGAGAACCCAAGGGTTAGGGCAATGTCAGACTAAGATATCTAGGGTCCACCAGTGGAATTTCATTCTGGGGGCCCACATATGGAGTTGATAAGGGGGCCCACCAGTGGTGTTGATTCTTTGGGCACACCCTTCAGCTACAATACATCCCTCTTACACTCTGTTTCTTGCTTTTTCTCTTTGCTTTTCTGCCTTTTCCAAGGAGGTATATGCAGTTTAAAAGAAACTTTAGGTCTGCCATGCTTAGAGGAGGCCAGGGTTCCCATGTTCCCCTTTGGGCCAGTCCAAGCCAGGGTTACGGTTACGCCAACCCTAAACCTTACTACAACCCTAACCTCGCGTATGTCTGAATACTGAACATCTGGGGAACATTTGGGGAAACCAAATTTTGTGAACATCTGGGGAACATTTGGGGAAACCAAATTTTGGTTCATGGTTAGTCCAACTCTAACTCCAACTCTAACTGTAGTAAATGCCTGTGATCATCTGGAGATTACCTGGGTTAAATCTGGGGAACCCAATTTCAGATTAGGGTAAGTCCAACTCTAACCATAGCTCCTACCTTATTCTTATTCTCATGGTTCTTCAGGTGGTGCCCAGATGTGTCCAAGATGCTCTCCAGATGTGCAGTGAAGTTTCTATAGAATTTGAAAGCATTTGACTGTTGCAGGTGCTTTTTAAACACCAGAAACATAGCGATCACAGTGGGGATAATGCACTAATTTTATTTGGGTTTGTGGTGGAATAAAGAACACATCATGCAGTGCAATTTGTTCCTGGATCTGTATGTGGATTCATTACTCATAATGAGAGCACTTCCACCTCCCTACATCTCGTATGGTTTTAGCTTACATCCAAACATGGTAACTGACAATCTGGGGTCAGTTAGCTTTCAGGATTACAATCTCCTTTGTTAGGCAGTTTCTGGTACGTCATTACTGTACAGGTCTCTCCAACTACAGCATTGGTTAAAAACTGACTTTAGGTGGTTTTATTCTTTGTTCAGCACAGGTCAGTGTACGATATCCACAACATAATCTCCAAAACTAAACGTTAGCAAACCTCACTAACCAGGGTCTGAGCCAACTGCCCAGCAACACAACCCATAATGTTTATTTAAGTGTCCTCACTTCCACAGGATAACAGCTGTTCTGCTCCAGTCTGAGAGATAGACCCAGCCTATAGTGCTCTCCCAGGTGTCTCCTAATTAGCCTAATTAACTCAAGTCTGGAGCAGAGTTGAAATTCTCTCCTCTCCCATCCTGGTCCTTTTCTGGGTCTTCATTTCAAAAGGCATAGCAGAATAAGATATTTTCCATGCATTCACTTTTTAAAATGGAGAAACATAAAACTGAACCCCACTGCCACAATCTTACTTTCCATGTTTTTCCCCCATTGGGACCCTTATTGTGTTTCCCTAAAATTTTTGTGGGACGATTTTTATCGACAAAGTTGAAATAGAAAGGGTTTTTTTTATGGTGATCGAAATTTTCAATCAGCGTTAAAAAGGAAAAAAAACTGTGCATCTCTTAAGAACGCGCCTTTTTCGGGGCTTCCGTCATTTTTTGGGGGCCAGCAAAAACGATTTCGAATGACAGGGGGAAAATTTTTTGTCGACGTTGCTGGGATGGTATGGTTGCATTGGCTGGAAAATCACTTGACCCCCCGTTTTACATAGAACAGGTTTCCTGTTTCAGCCTCATGCTCTCGCGTTTTTAGGGTAGGGCCTGCGCTCAGCCTGTGGCCCAAAAAGCTCGCGAAATTTGTCTATTTTGCACAGAGAAACCTCTACTATTAGCTGTGATCCTTCCAATTTAGTTAATTAGGATTTGAAGATTTTTTGTAGTTAGCTAGGGGAATTTTTAAAGCAGTTAACCCCTGTAAAGTCCGGGGGGGCCCTGGGCGGGCGAACCCCCAGACAACTCTATTTATAAAGAAAAATGGATAAAATTTCCCCAAAACTTAGTGTAGACTTTTTGTGCAATTTCTTTATTTTAAAATGTTTGTTTTTAATATTTCCTGGTATTGGGCAGCCTGAACTTATATTGGATACAATCATTTTTATAAACTGAGGTTCCCTTTTTAGTGCAAACTCCACTTTCATTATCTTATACATTTCAATAGGTGTTCATTTTTTAATTTTACCCATTCCACCCGTGTTGATATTCCCCTTGCAGTTTAAATTTTAAACCAGCAAACTTGTAGTCGCACAGGTTGCTTTTTTGCCAAAAAACCCTGTATATACTAAAAATTTAAAAGTAGTGTTTTTGACTTTTCAACCCGCTTGTTCATTGACGCGCACCACTAAATTTAAAAAGCAATTCTTATTCACCACGGTAAATTGAAAGGTGCAAAAATACAGTTTATTATACGAAAAACATAACAGTTATGTTTTTTGACTTTTACACCCAGTTTTGTTCTTAAAGCACATCCACGTAATCTTAAAAAAAAGAAATTCATTTCCCACGGGTGAATTGAAAGGGTGAAAAAAAAATACCGTTTATTAACGAAAACATAACGTTACTTTTTTTTTTGATTTTTGCACACCCAGTTTTTGTTCTTGACGCAGCTTTCCACGTAAATCTTAAAAACCAATTCTTATTCACCACAGGTGAATTAAATGGTGAAAAAAAATCCCTTTGTTTTTACGAAAAATAAAGATACGTTTTTTTTTGACTTTTCCCCAGCCCAATTTTGTGGGAAACCTTGAAGTAAATTTGAATCCAGCAATTTTGTTTTTTGTTTTGAGTGATTTGAGAAGAGGGGTGATTTGCCGCTTTTAATAAGGGGACTTTCCAAAACTATTCCATCCTTCAAAATTTTTATATTTCTGAACTGGGGGGAAATCGGTGGTGCGAGCAAAGAGGGGGGTAGCCAGGGAGGTAAGGACGGAAAAGGTGCCCTTCCAGTGTGGCGAAACACGCAGCCAGGGTTGTCGTTGCAGGCCCGTCAGGCCTTCTCCCTGGGTCGGGGCCCCTGTGAATCAAAGTAACGAACATCGTCGCCAAATCGTCCTTCGGGTTAATAAAACCTCATCTAGCGTTTCCTGCCTCCAATCAGGGCCACAAATGTCTCATGGATTCACTCCGTCCAACAAAAAACCCCAAATGTAAAACTGGGGACCCACCATGTGGATAATCCATTGTTGAAACCTCTTTGATACAAAATGGGGTTTGGGGGGTCAAAAGGGCATGTTAAAAGATCAAAGGATTTTAGTTGCTTGACGCCCATTCTATGCCATCGGGAGGTGAAGGAAGCCGGTCTCGGAAAAAAACAGGGCGGTCGGCAACGCCTTGCATGCCCCTTTGTGCCGCAGCTTCTGATGCAGAAATCGGGGAAAAACCAAGTACCTGTGTTGTGATGATGATGATGATGAATTCGGAACCCATCCTGGTTTTTCCGAAATTTTTGCTTGCGAGCGTTTATCTGGACAGGAGGAGATGAGGGGGTGTGTCAAAAAAGGGCCCCGCCACAAAAAGGGGGAGGGCAGCGCGAAGTCCCTGTTTGATTCCGCCAGCCCTTTCAGCGCAAACCCCCGCCCCCTGCTTATGCCGTAAAAAGGTCCGGCCCTTCAAGCCGGGCCCTTCATTGACCAACCCCTTGATTCACCAGGATGTCATAGCCGCCTTTGCCTTAAAGAAAAGTAGAGGCAAAAAAACCTTAAGTGGTTAACCCCCACCACATGTCTATACATGCAAAATGCATAAGTTGAAATGGAGGGAACATTTGGGCCCAAAAAAGGCCAGACCGACCCCCGGGCCTCCAAAACCACTGCACACCCTCTTCTCCGTCCTCCTCCTCCCCCCACCCCAAGCGTTCCTCAGCTGCCCATGCTCTCAGAGTCATGATCAGGGATAGCCCCACTTCGCCTCCAACCGTGCCCGGTACCACCAGACCACCAGGACCCAAAATTCCCCTTCTCCTTCCCCTTGACGACCGCACCCGAAAAGGGGGCCAGTCTAGCAGCCCCCCTTCTGTTTCCAGGTTTGGGAGCAAAGAAACACAACCCAAACCTTCCCAAAACCCAAAAAGCCTGAATGTCGGCATTGCCAGGTTTTTTGGCCTTGAAAATTTTTCCCTTTTCCCTTTGGGTGGACACAGAGGGTTCCGCCACGTCAGGGCCCCTCGCCTGCCCCCAATACCAGATGCCCGAGCAGGCATTTCTTTGCCAGAAAAGCCCCCCCCTTCACTGCCAGCACGTGTATCTAAATTTAAAAGGCGTTGTCTGCTCTGTGCCCGGGAAAAAGCCCCATTCCCCCCCGACCTTGGATAGAAAGCAGGGCCCAAGGCGCTTTCTTGTGCAGCTCACTGGGTGAGCTGGGGGGATGTTCGGGGGGTGACGGTGGCTCTCAGGTCGGCGCACGCTTTTTCAAAACCCAGGGAGGGGCGGGGCTTTTCCCCCCCAAGTCCTCTGGGGATAACGTGCCCAAGCCCCAAACCCGTGTTAAAATTAATCTGCCTTGGGAGACCGTCCAAAACGGTCGGAGCGGGGAGGGCTTCCGCAACGGACCGAGCGCTGGTGATGAAAAAAAAACCTTGTGAGGCAAGGTGGTGTGCGATAAGGGCAAATTTGCGGCCCCCCCTTAAGATCGGTACTGGGCAATCCCTTGCCTGGCACTGTCATAAACCCTTGTCGTCCAAAAATTTCTAAAGAGTTTCCGGGTCTGGACTCCCTGCTGAAAAAGGCTCAGGTCAAAGTTCCCCATTCCGCCTTTTGCCCCGCTTCGTCCCCCCCTGCTGCTTTTCAGCTCCTGGGCCCCCCGTAACCGTTCATTTTGACGGGGAAACACGCGGGAAATTTTCCACCCCCCAAACATGCTCCAGCGTTTGTGGGAGCAGCGCAATCCATTACGCAGAAACGAATACCATGGCCTGACAACACGGTGCGGCCCTGGGTGTTGAGCCACCGAAGTGGGGGGAATTTTGAAAGACTCTGCCCTTTCCTTGCCAGTTTTAAAGAACCCCCAAAAGGTCAGTGCGGCGATGCCCTTGTAGTGGCTTTTGTGGTGATCTTAGTTCTGGAAACGATCTTGGACATCTGAAAATCGGGTCCCCCCAGCGAGGAGGGGGACGGAACAGTGCAGACATGGACCCCTTTTTTCCGTCAAAACCACAGGCCCGACAGTTTTCAATTTTTCGGTTTTCTTAGGCAGTGGTTTTGGGGCCAACTATGCAAAGGGGCACCTGCTCTCAGGGTGCATCTTGAGGGAAGTCAGGGGTGTGTTGAAGCTGTGTGGAGGAAGCGGAGGGGCAGGGGAGGTTTTCCCAGACCCGACGTTACCCTGTCCCGCCTTGGGGAAAAAAGGTTTGGGGCGAATTTTGGGGTAGGAGGAAATGAGTTTGCTGTGCCCCTCGACCCAGAGGCTTTGGGAACTCAAGGGGCCTCTCTCACAAGGCTTGGTGTCCATTTCCTCCAAAAAATGATCTCGATTAAAGGGATCAAATAAAACAGTTATGGGGGCCACCTCCGGATCCCTGGTACAAAAAAAACTCGCACTTTCCTTTCCACCCCCCAAAAGAGAGTAAAAAAGGAAAATGGAGACCTTGCTGATTTACAACTGGGACATCTGTTGCGTTGCTTCACGTTCTTTAAATGTCACGGTGGAAACAAAGCCAGCGACGTGACGCGAGAGGCCAATTGGTAGCGGCAGCAGCGGACACAGGAAGTGGAGAAGCCTATGGGGACTCTGGCCTTTTTTTTTACAACTCCCAAGATGCAAGAGGCCAACATACAACACCCGAGCCACTAAGTCATGGTGCAGACTATTGGTCTAACAAACCCTGTTTTTGTTGTGTTCCGGACCCAAAAGACTTTGGGTATCCAAATGGACGAATGGCCCCAGCTGGCTCGCCACGCCATAGAGGGGGGGTTTTTTTCCCCCCCGCACCAGGTTTCTGAGGGTTTTTAGCACCTGGGGGGATCATTAAGCAAAAAGCATGGTTTCCACAGATAAAGTGGGTGTTTGGCTTTAGCTGGTTTTGCTTGAGGGGACAAAAACACCAGGGTTTATGACAAAAAATATTCCTTTACTACTTCACTTTAGAATTTCTCACATTGTCAATGGTTTTTTGGGGGCATGTTGCCTCACATTTTTTAAAAATGGTGAGAAATCATATTTTTATTTTTTGGGGTCATGTTGTTAGATACGCAAAATTTCATGGTCCTTTGGAAAAGAAATGTGGTTCTAAAAATGGCATTTTCCCCCCTTCACAATTTTTAAATGGTGAGAAGTATATTTATAATTTTTTGGGTCATGTTGCTGTGAGATACAGCAATAATCATGGTCCTTTGGAACGAAATGTGGCTTTAGTGGCCTTTCTCCTTCCAATTTTTAACATGGTGAGGAATCATATTTATAAATTTTTTTGGGGTTTATGTTGCTGTGAGATCAGCAATAATCATGGTCCTTTGGAACAGAAAAATTTGGGTTTTTTAAATGGCATTTCCCTTCACAATTTTTAAAAGTGGCTGAGAAGTCTTTTTTAAATTTTTTGGGGGCATGCTGCTTTGAAATGCAGCAAAATAAAAGGGCCCCATTCTAAAAAAGTTGTTTGTAATAGAATTTGTTCTTCACAAATTTCAAAAGTGGTCATGGGTCATGTTTTTAATTTTTGGGGGCATTTTGCTGTGCGCACTATCTAAGTCCTATTCTAAAAAATGTTGTTTTAAAAAGACATTTGTTCTTCACAATGGTAAAGTGGGCCAAGGGTGATGGTCTGTCAGAAACGGGAAAAGGGTTGGACATGTTAAAAGGGAAAATATTGCAAAGACTTTTTTGCAAGATCTTTAACATAGATCAATCCCTTTATTGAGCAACCCCCTTTAATACAATTAAAAAAGAGAGACAAAAACATGGTGAATTCCCTCCCATTTTAAAAATGTGTTTTCTAGAATTAAAATATTAAAAAACTTGATGTACAAAAAAAACTTTAAAAAATTCTCTGAATTGTACAAAGGGAGGGACAGGAAAATTGACCAGATTAGGGTTTTTGGGGAAGGAGTATGGAGCACGGACAAGAAAAAAATACAGAGACCATTTCCTCCACAAGTTAGTAAAAGAGAAAAAGAATGCCAAATAAGGGCACCCGGGTTTTAAAGGGGCATTAACCCCCTATTTCCAAATGAAGTAATTGGTCCCACTCATACGAGGGGGAAGCGTTCCCCAAAGGGATTGATGTGTATAAGGAAAGGTGGAGTTCTCAAATTCCCCTTCCGCACTTGCTTGCACGAAGTTTTTTTTTTGCTGCTCATCGGGCTTTTAAAATGCGTGTTAATTGAGACGGGGCGCCCGGGTTCCCGCACCCCCCTGTAATCTGGCCTGGTCATGCTGTGGCACGGACAGGTTATAGTCAATGTCCGTGAAATAAAATGGGGTTTAAAGACTCCTTTTTCCGGCACTTTTTAAAATGGGGGCAGCGGTTTAGGGTCATCTGGCCAGGACAGGGATAGCAATTGCAGGGAAACTAAAATGGTGGTTGAAAGACTCCTTTTTTTTGGGCCTTTTTTTTAAAATTTGGGGGGTTTTTGCAGGTTTTTGGGGGTCATGCGTTTTCCCAGGACATTAAAGTCAATGTCCGTGAAATAAAATGATGGTTTAAAGACTCCTTTTTTCCGGCATTTTTTTAAATCTGGGGGTTATGCAGGTTTGGGGCTCATGCTGGTTCCAGGACAGGGATATTCAATGTCCAGTCAATGTAAAATGAGGTTCATTTTCATTACTGCCTTCTGGCACTTTTAATTTGTGGGTGATCCCAGGTTTAAGGGTCATGCTGTGGTACAAGACAGGGATAGTGAATGTGTGTGACTTTTTTTTCTGTGGCTTTTATAGCCTAAGTTTTGTGCCTAAGATGTAGCAGTATCCATTTGACGTTGTGGTGTTAATTCACTTCTCCAGCCCTGTTTGGGTGTAAAGAATGAAGTGTGTTTGCTCCCCCATAGACTTTTAATGGTCATCCGAGATGATCGACTATCGACTATCGAAAACCTTATCGATGGTGGCCGACTATCGACTATCGATCGATGTCGATAGCCAACGTAATCGCTCAACACTACTCAGAAGCACTGGTTGACAGGACAACAATGAGTGGCAGGACATTTACAGGTGGTAGGATGTACAGTCCATCTTCATATAACCAAAATTCCCTCTGTTCTTAGCCACAAACATAGCAAGAACCGGAGAAGCCTCCCAAGACTCCGACTATCAATATGCAATAATGGGATACGCCAAAAATGCCATAGATGGTGGCAAAGACTCGAATTACCACAAGGGCTCCTGTACTCATACCAATCCATCAAAAGATCCCTGGTGGAAGCTGTACCTGAAACAGACCTACAAGATATCAAATGTGGTCATAACAAACAGGCAGGACTGCTGTTCAGAGCGGCTGCTGGGAACTGAGATCCGAATCGGGAATGACCCCAACAACAACAACCCAGTGTAAGTTTACTTTAGGCTCTTTTTGCTAACATTCCACTTCTGGAGGCCAAATAACTCAAATGTCCATCTTGTTTTCCTCCACAATGCCCCGTCTCATCCTCCTCCACAATGCCCGTCTCATCCTCCTCCAGAATGCCTCATCTTGTGTTCCTCCACAATGTCCCATCTTGTCTTCCTCCACAGTGTCCAAATTGTCTTCCTCCATAAATTGGGTCCCGTCTTGTCTCCACCACAATGTCCCATCTTTTTCTTCATCCACAATTTTCCCATCTCGCCTTCTTCCACAATGTCCCTCTCGTCTTCCTCCACAATGTCCCATCTTTTGTTTTCTCCACAATGTCCCTCTGTGTTTCTCCCATCAAGTCCGTTTGTGTTTACCACAACTTGCGTCTTTCTTCCTCCACAATGTCCCAATCTTTTGTTTTCTCCACAATGTCCCCTTTTGTGTTTCTCCACAATTTCCCGTCTTAACTTCCTCCACAATGTCCCATTTTGGGTGCTTCTCCACAATATCCCATCTCGTCTTCCTCCACAATGTCACGTCTCATCCTCCTACACAATGCCTTTTTTTTCCAAGCCGTCTGTCCCTTTCCACAATTGTCTCGTCTTGTCTTCCTCCACAATTCCCGTCTTGTCTTCCTCCACAAATTCCCGTCTTGTCCTTCCCCCCATAATGTCCCTCTTGTCTTCCTCCACAATGTCCGTCTTGTCTTCCTCCATAAGTCCTTTCTTGTCTTCCACCACAATGCCCATCTTGTCTTCTCCAAAAATGTTCCCTCTCGTCTTCCTCCACAATGTCCCATCTTTTGTTTCTCCACCAACGTCCCATCTTGTTTTTTTTTTCCACAATGTCGCGTCTCGTGTTTTTTCCACAATGTTTGCGTCGTCTTCCTCCACAATGTCCCGTCTTGTCTTCCTTCACAATGTCCCTCTTGTCCCCCCACACAATGTCCCCATCTCGTGCTATTCCATTAATGTCCCATCTCATCTGTTCCACAATGTCCCATCATCTTTTCCCCCATTGCTGTTCCACAATGCCCCCCACCCTCATGCTGTTCCACAATGTCCCATCTCATGCTGTTTCCACAATGTCCCATCTCATCTGTTCCACAATGTCCCCATTCATGTTCCCTCCACAATTTCTCGTCTTGTCTTCCTCCACAATGTCCCGTCTTGTCTTCCTCCAAAATGTCCTGTCTTGTCTTCCACCACAATGTCCCATCTTCTTCCTCCACAAATGCCCCCTTTTGTCTTCCTCCACAATGTCCCATCTTTTGTTTCTCCACAATGTCCCATGTTGTGTTTTCACAAAATTTGTCGCGTCTCGTGTTTTTCCACAATGTGCGTCTCGTGTTTCCCCCACAATGTCGCGTCGTCTTCCTCCCACAATGCCCGGGTTTCTTGTCTTCCTCCACAATGTCCTTTCTTGTTTTCCCGTAGGCTTTGCAACAAGTATATTAGACCCAATTGTTTAGTAGATACAATCTTCCTTTATTCCATAAAATATATATCCCAGCCGAACCAATTCAGTTTAAGGCTTCATTTGAAACAGAAGTTACAAACAGTAACAATAAGTAGCGTGTTCACAAACATTAGGTAAATACCTTAAAGAGCGCTCTGCGGCGTTCAGTTAGATGGGAGTAGCTTGGACAACCCGACCCTACCGCTGCACGGATGAAAACATTTTCGAGGAACTCCCCCCTTTTCTCAAGCATGCGGGGTTTTATGAATCGCTTTTCTCCCTTATGTGTCACGGCATTTAACCATTTGTTTTACAAACACCTGTTTTAAAAACACTTTAAATTCAGCTCCTCATTGAGTCCATTAGACTTCTAGAGTCCAATGTCACAATCCAATAACTCCTCTTTTTAGTAACTGCAGCTTAACTGATTCCGATTTCATTCCTCTAACTCCTTCCAATATTTCCACCATCCCGAGTTTCCGATACATTTGGGCGACGTTCCCAAAAAAGTGCCTTGCCACTGAATTTTTTTCTGAAGGTTTAGAGTACCCTCTTCCAATTTGTTCTGTTTCTCTTTTTTTTTTAGGTTCTAATCGCTGATTTGTGTTCATTTAATGCGTAGCCTGATATTTCTAGCAGTTTGTCCCACATATATTTGCCCACATGGGCATTTCAGCATATAAATCACGGCTTTTGACTCACAAGTAAAAAAATCCCTAATGGGGATATAAAAAAAGCCTTTCATTTGGGTGACTAATCTCTGATCCTTTGGTAATAGATGAACAATTGGAACAATTTAAACATGGAAAAGTTCCCTTTTTACGTGGACGTAGCACATTCTGAGTTGACACTTTTTTGGATTTTATGTCAGAAGACATTAGCGAGTCGCCAAGTGTACGACCTTTTTTAAAGATAAATCTTGGTGGTTGAGAAAACAACACACCAACCCTATCATCGTTTTGTAAAATGTTCCAATTCTTCAGAATGCATTTTTTAATCAATTTTGCATGTTGGTCATACCTAGATATAAAAAACATTCTGTCTTCTTGTTTTTTATTTACTGGTTTCTTTTTTAGCATTTCACATCTTGGGATTTCCATGACCTCCTTACCCATCCTTTCCAACTCAGCTTTATCATAACCTCTTTCTGTGAATTTCTGGATCAATTTGCCCATAGCTGTGACATATAAATCATCTGTCGAGCAAATTCGTCTGGCACGGACGAATTGTCCCTTAGGGATGCCTCTAAACACTTGGGGAGCATGGAATCTATTTTTTTGTAGAACATTATTACGTTCCACTTTTTTTTGTGAATAGTTTAGTCGTGAAGCCTTCCTGAGTTTTACATAATTCAACATTGAGGTATTGTATGCTGTCAATGCTCTTTTCCATTGTGAACTGGATGAGAGATTCCTGTAGATTCAAAAATTCTAAAAACGTATCTAGTTGATCTTCTGTACCTCCCCATAATAACATAACATCATCCACATATCTCATCCATTTCACAATATGTGGAGCAAAATCTGACGTGTATACATATTGATTTTCGAAACCAATCATATACAAATTGGTTAAGCTTGGCGCCGCCGGCGATCCCATAGAAATTCCTTGTTGTTGCAAGTACAGTTGGGTTCCAAACCTAAAAAAATTCTTTGTTAAAATGATTTCCAATACTGTCATGAGAAACCTTATAAATGCGTTACTTATTGAAGGATCTTCCTGTAATGCCTCATGTACTGCTTTCATACCCTGTTCTACTGGGATATTGGTATAAAGAGACAAAAGTCCAGGGTTTTACCAAAGGATCCTGGGGTAGCATCAATGTTTCCAAAAAACCTGGGAAAAGGGCCCCTTTACCCCAGAAGTGAGAAGTGGTTATTGTTTCTTAAGAAACGTCTATAAAGATTAAAGTAGTTCCATAATAAAATTTACCCCGGGGACGATCGGTCCCCGGGGGGTTTTGTTAAGGACTTGTAAAACTTTAGGAACTGATACAGGGATGGGTGTTTTTGGGTTTTTTTATTAATGTCTTCTTTTTTTATTTTTTTCCAAAATGATTTTAAAGTTGGCACCCTCTTCAAATGTTCATGTTTTAATGCTGAATTCCTTGGGGGATTTTTTTCTGCGGGGTTTTTCTTTTTTATTGCCAATTGTAAATTCGCCACCTCGATGTATTGTGTGAGATTCATTAATACTGTCGCTCTTGTTGTAGTTCCTTTAGGGCTGCCTTTTCTTGCCTAGTTAGATTGTCGTAACCTTGTCTTCCTATGTTTTTCTTATAAGACCATCCCGTTAATACTTCCTTTTTTACTGTCTGCTGAAATACTTCTTCATATAATAGGTTTTTATTAAAACGTTTTCCATAAAAAATAACAGAAATACAATATAAAATGAATGGAGGCCCACACGTTGAATGAAACAAAATATGAGGGTCAAATCATATAGGCCCACAATACCAAGACATGGGAGGTGGCACTGAAGCTAATTTTTATCCTTTCAACTGGGGAGGGGGAGGCAAAACAGGCCCCCACCCCAGACGAGCTCGAAAAACCCGAGTGTCCGTATAAAAAGGCCCTAATGTTACCCCTAAACGGGACAAAAAACCAACAAGGGAAGGGGGAGGGGGGAGTCAAAACCCCCAGGCCCTGAAAGGTGAAAACCCCGATGAGGCCCAAAATGGGGGGAAAACTTTCCAAAGGGTTCAATGACAAGGGCCCATTGGGATATGTCCGGGGGCCTGCCACACAGGAAATTTCGATCAAAAGAGGGCCCCCTACCCCGGGGGATGAAAACTGGGGTGGTTGTAGATTCCAAGGTTTCCATGTTGTAGAATTTTAAAGGAATTTTTTGGGGAATGCAACCCGCTCTTCCTACAGCGAATGGGGGAAAACCTCTCCCAAGTCACCGTGGAGGAGGGGGCCATTGACGCCAAGGCGGGGATCACAGTCTTTGCCGCCTGAAGGGGTGTCTCGTTAAGGATTTTTTTAATGGATTGCGACGGAGTTTTAAAAAGAAGGACAGCTTCCGGACTACCGGATAGACACCCCCCCAAAAGTCCGAATGGCCGGGGCCTTCCCCAAAAAGGTGCAAAATCGGGGGACCCCCACCATATTGAGACATAGACCCTACCTCCAGATTACATCTCCCACAGACGTCCGAGACGTTGGGATACCACTTATGTAGCAGAGTCGGCACTCTATACCATCTAGACAAAATTTTAAAACTTCTCTCCTGTGCTTTGCAGGCGATTACTGCCTTGTGAGTGAGAAAAAAGCACTCTCTCCATTGGTCAACCGTAAAGGTCTTCCGCAGCTCCCTCTCCCATGCTGTACAGAAATGAGGAAGATCCTGACAAGTGGAGAGATTAGCACTGGTAGAGCAAGGAGATCAAGTGTCTTGGGGAGAGAGGGAGCGACACAAAGTCTCTCAAAAGGAGTAAGCGCCCGAAGGGAGATTTTCTTTATGATAGTGGAGGTAAAGAAGTGCCGAAGCTGCAAGTATTCAAATTGATACCTAGAAGAGGGTGGAAGGTCTTGAGTTAAATCCGAGAAGGGGAGCAATGCACCCCTGTCGTATACCTGTACCGTGAGGAGGGGGCGAGATTTAGAGCTCCCAAGAAATGACTTCCCAGAATCACCCGGAGGAAATAAATGATTGTCTGAGATAGGGAACAGGGGGCCCGTTAAATCCAGTAGAGGTTTCGGAGCCTTGGATTTTAATATGATAGCGAGTGTATGGGCTGTGGTGAAGGACAACGATTTGGGGTCTCGGGTTGAGAGGTCGTGGGCCCAAGGGAGGGAAATTAAAGCCTGAGAAGAAACCATCTGAGCCATAGAGACCCATAACCTATCCTGGGGACTGTGGATCATATCTAAAAACCTAGCATAGGCGGCAGCAAGATAATACACTTTACAATCGGGCAGACCCACCCCTCCCTCCACCTTAGGCCTAGACAACAGCTCCCTTTTGAGTCTCGGACGGCGGGAATGCCATATGAACTCGGCGAAACTTCGTTGAAGTTTTACCCAAAAGGAGGAAGGCAGAGAAATTGGAACAGTCTGGAATAAATATAACAATTTTGGCAGAATGGGCTGCTGAAATACTTCTAACGCATTGCATCTAATTTCTGGATCAAAATCACTTTTAGTTCTTAATTTCCTAGGAATTTAACGTCAGATTTTGCTCCTCATATTGTGAAATGGATGAGATATGTGGATGATGTTATGTGATTATGGGGAGGTACAGAAGATCAACTAGATAAGTTTTTTGAATTTTTGAATCTATAGGAATCTCATCCAGTTCACAATGGAAAAGAGCATTGACAGCATACAATACCTCGCTGTTGAATTATGTAAAAATCAGGAAGGCTTCACGACTAAACTATTCACAAAAAAAGTGGAACGTAATAATGTTCTACACAAAACTAGTTTCCATGCTCCCCAAGTGTTTAGAGGCATCCCTAAGGGACAATTCATCCGTGCCAGACGAATTTGCTCGACAGATGATTTATATGTGTCACGGACGCCCCTGCGACCACTGTCCCGCGTTGCAGGCGGGCCCGTGCCCCTGCTCCCAGCGAAGCCCCGTCCCGCACGTCAGGTTCGGGGTCCGCTCATGTCCCCATCCCTGCCGGCGTTCACTAACCCGGCCATGCTCCTGTTCAGCATGGCTTCAGTTCCCCCCGGTAACTCCGCCCGAGGGGCGCGGCGGCGCGCCGGTTGTTTGAATTTAAAAGGGGCAGTGCGCCGGTATTGATTTATTGCGGGCACTGTCCTATTTAGTCGACCATTCCTGCCGGCCCTCGCGGATCCTTGGTGTATTCTCCCATGGTGAAAAGTGTTCCAGAAGCGTTCCCGTCTGCCTTACCGTGTACCGGGCCCTTTTGCTTACGTTTACCGTCTACGAACCTTGCCGCCTGCCCTGACCTCCTGCTTTCTACGTCTGCGAACCAGAGCCGCCTGTCCCGACCTCCTGCCCGTCCACGACCACGAGCTGCCCGCCGTTACTGTCTCGACCCTTTGGGGCCACCCCAGGCAAGCCCCCCCTTTGGAGGACCCGGTGGTTACCCCCCGCAGCAAGCCATCCCCCTTTTTCGGGGGCTTGGTAAAAGGGGCCCACTTAGATTCATCCCTGGTGTGGGCTTTTTGCCCCGCCCTTTGGGGTCCAGTGGATCCCCCCTCCAGACCTAACGTAGGATGGGC